>JAFVLL020028124.1:0-46783 GCA_021397915.2 Tor tambroides
TTAATAACCCAATTATCATAATCATTTTAATTAATGATTTAAGTAATCATGCATGGTAGATGACAATATTATCCAGATGGTATTATAACTTACTCAAAAGGCAATTCTAGAGGTTTGAACTGGTCTCTTTCAGGTCTCGCGGTGAAATAAACACTTTATGATGGGATTATATTTGAAAACTGATTTAAATGGTAATCAGAGGTTCATTGTTCCCAGTTTGATGTACTATCTATACCTCAATTTAGTCTTTACACATAAGAGCATATGATATATGCTTCCCATGAATCAAAGCATACCCGAAGACACTCTCTGCATCTGAATTTGCGTACTTCCCAACTACACAGTATGCAGAATTCAGAACGTCAAATGAGTATGAATAAGATATGAAAACTGGGGTGGGGGAAGTCATGGAGAGAGCTGGGCTTTTCTTGTTTAACTGTTTTGGGTATCAAGAAAATTCCCTGTAGTTAAATTCTTTATTTACTTGTTTAAACACCTCAGTACAATTTGTGGTTGTTATTACGTCATAGGTCAAAGGTAAAAAAGAAGGTAAAAAGAACAATGCCACATTATGTAGTATTTCCAAAAAAGTACTGATATTACACACCAGCATTCTTATTGAACACACTTCATCAATGGTTGAAAAGTCAGTTATTTGAATTCAGTATTGTGCTTTGTTTCCGTGGACAGAACAGAAGCAGTATATGTTCTCCAAAAAAAAAAAAAAAAAAAAATCCTATAAGGTCAGAGACAGCTCCCTTGTTGGTAGAATGAGAAAATAATCAACAGTACAGTATCAAAATGAAAACAAAACAGGAAAAAAAAAAAATCCACATTTTTCTTTCAATTCAATTCAAGTTTATTTGTATAGCGCTTTTCACGATGTGAATTGTTGCAAAGCAGCTTTACAGAAAATTAAAGATTCTACATTATATTTATATATCAGTGGTGACTATCTCAAGTTGATGTCCATATGGCAGAAATGTACGGTAAAAATCAAGCAGTTAGTTAATGTCATGTACAGACGGTGAACACTATTAACAGCAATGATTACATGTTACGATCAAACTTATAGCAAAATTTAGTAGTTTTGTATGTTGTCTGAGGGTTGGCATCATCTGAGGTCTTCTGAGGGGTTGGCATCATTTCTTCTCAGGTGTTCGGTCATCTCAAGTCTTTGTAAGGGCATCACATATTAATTGAGAAAATACATGGAATATCCCTAATTCTAAAAATGAATTTATCACCGACTATTTAAAATAAAGATTATTTAAATGAACTGCAAAAAGAAAAAGGTGATAACAGTTTGCAAAAAAAGTTAATTATATAAAGAATCTACATTTTATACTTTTTTAAAATAAAAAAATTATATAATATTATATAATATTATAGATTTATAATAACAATTAATATATGTAAAAATACGCAAATTAATATACATTTATAATTAATAATTTAAACTAAATAAAAAAAGGAAATATTATTTGTCAAGTTCCAGCTTGAGGTCTGTTCCTGATCCTGTTTCCCTCTCTCCTCTATTATCACTTCCTGTCTCCGCCATCCCATCCCATGAAGGCAAAAATGCCTAAAATATAACTAAAAAACTAAATAATAAAATATCTGACAGTACAAAAACAATAAAAATAAATATGAGATAAAATGGTTTATAAATCACAGATTTTTTCTGATGTAACACTGTCCAGTACCAACACTATGGGATGATGTTTCAGAGGTATAAAAAAAGAAAATTTACAACTCAGTCCATCAAATTGACAGATAATGATTATCGGTAGCAACCTCTATGACTCATCCCTATTTAGTACATAATGCAAAGGCATGCAGCCACTATATTTCAAGGACAGCAGAGTAAAAGAAAGAGAAAGCCACAGTATATGAGAGAGAGAGAGAGAGAGAGAGAGAGAGAGAGAGAGAGAGAGAGCGAGAGAGAGAGAGAGAGAGAGAGGCCATAGTATTTTCTCAACAAATCTGACTGCAGCTTACACCATTCTTTAATGAATGTCGATACTGCAGGGAGCCAGTTAGGATTAATGACACTGATGCCAATGGCTGGTATTTTATGTACACACACACACACTTACTCACAAACATGCCTCAGTGTGTTGCTGTGGTATCCCGGGGAAAGCCAAGTCCTAATCTTTCACAGTTGGGTCCTCTCAGCCCTCCCTTCTTATCCCTCAGGATTAAACCCAACACACACACACACACACAGAGCAGGGAGGGAGTGAGCAATCTACTGACCTACATTAGTGAGAACACTATGCTACACCTACACACACACACGCTTGTAAAACAGCAAGCACATAGCAACAGAAGACCAGCACAGAGGCTCATTCAAATACTCATTAACACATGCACATGCACGCGCGCGCGCGCACACACACACACACACACACACACACACACACCTCCACTGCTTCAGCGCTGTAAACTAAGAGCATAGTGAGAGTTGAGAGAGAGAGAGACAGCAGTATAAAAGCCTTGTCAGCTGGATCTTGCTGAGTGCACTAGGAACAGTATCAGATGACCTGAAACCTAAACTTATTGTCCTCCATCAGCCCTGGCAACACTATGAATCACGTCCCCGGGGTCCCAGAGCCACGGAGAACAGCAGGGACAAATCAGAGACATTAATCAAAGACATTCACTGTGAATCTAACACAGACATGAATGAAGGAAAGCATGGGCTCTCCGAATGCATTTTGCTCCATAAAACCTCACTTGCACTGCAACAATACATGACGTCCAGAGCGCTCTGTGGGCTGCATTAGTGGGTCAATGGGAGATGACTGTGAGGATGACATGGTTTAAGTCAATATAACCACAGCATTATTGACAAGAATGAAACTCTGTGAATAATGCACACAACCGACCGCATTGATTTAAAATGCAAAAATATTTTAGATTTGGAAAATGCTGTCATAATAAACATAAAACAATTGAAGAAAAAATATATAATGTATTACACTTATTTTCATACTGTACATGTCTTGCTATAGGTGATAGTAGTGACTATTTCAAACATAACTTTTCATTATCCTTGTATAATTAGGGGTTTTTAAAACCTCAAATTAATTGAGAAACTATATGGAATATTAATTTGATTAAAAAATAATTAAAAATGCATAGTGTATATAAAATAATCCACAGAAAAAACTTGAACTCACTGGTAATTTTCAGCCATTATCTGTTACATTACTGACATTTCCTGTAACCCTAAAACAACACAGTGCAATTCAAAATATGGATAAAATCAATATGGAAAATTCCTTTATATTAACACAGTACATTGGGCCCTATATATATATATATATATATATATATATATATATATACACACACACACACACACACATGAATATAAATATATTATAAAAGATATAAAAATTTGACAAACTTATGTAAACAAATGTGTTAATCAATATACTTATAAAATTACAATACTACAAATTATATACTTTAGAATGCAAGATGCCCAAAAATGCTGTCTAGGTAAGCAGCGCACTAGACACAACGTTACTGTACTGTAGCCCCTTCCACACTTTTCTGAGGTACTGTCCCTTTAAAAGGTGGGCAGATACTCACTAACTGTCCCTGCCTTTACAATCAGTCCCAGTGCCTGATCTCCACAATGAACAGCACAGAAATGGATAGAGCGAGTGAAACGGAGACAGGTTTTAAAGTAGAAACGACGAAAGAAAAGAAGAAATAGAACACTCTCAGGAGAGAGAGAGCTTTGTAGCTGCATGAAGAAGTGCAGCTGAATGACTTGCACTTTCAAGTGCAGAGATACTCATAAAGAACATGAATCACAATGACAAGATCAAAATACCACTTCATTAACACCAATTAAAACTCACATTACAGTTTTGGTGTCTTTATACAAGCAATATGAACATATACTCACAAATGGACACAAATTACAGTTTGTTTTGCTTTTTTTGACAATTAGAACCTCTGTGTCTACTAATTATTTTAATATGATGGCTCAAGTTTAAAAAAATCAAAATCAAATACCTCTTAAAAGCTGCTGAAATACCCTTTGGATGCTTTTGGGAAACATGCTATAACTATAACAGAGACACGCATACTCTCTAACATACGCACGTTCGAGTAAAACAGTGTAGTGGGAGTGTGTTAAAGCTTACCTTAGTGTTCAGAGAGGCCATTTCAGTCACTCTCTTAGTCTTTCTCTTATTCCCACAGGAGTCAAACAGACACAAAGCAAGCCCCCTCTCGCTCTCCTCCCACCCAGACACCTTACGGAGGTACAGCGGTGTTGCCGGCATGTACGGAGGCCCTTTCTGCTGAAGCCATGGCTGTGGTCAGGCACTGCCCCCTGGCCTGCCGGGCCCCGTGTGTGTGAGCTCTGAGCCCTGCCTGCAGCACTCAAACGTGCGTTATGCAAGGCCTCTCTGGGCCACCAGATCTCCCCTCCCTCTCTCTCGCTCACTCACTCACTCACTCACTCACTCAGCTCCTCCCACACCTCACCTCACTGCGCACCACCAACTTCATCAGGTATTCATTCAAAAAAGACACAAGCCAGCTGGCAGTGTGCCCAGACTACACTGCTAAAGAAAAAGAGAGAGCGAAAGAATGAAAGAGAGACAGAATGAGGGAGGAGATCAGGGAGAGAGGGAGGGATATACAGAAAGACAGAGGAGGGAGGTGAGAGTACGAGGGAAAATGAGAGAGGGAGGAGGGTCGTAAAGAGAGAGAGACGGAGATTAAATGAGAGAGCGATGAAGAGATAGAGTGCTGTTTCTACAACTACAGGCATTTTTGTGTCCCAGGGTGTTTGACTGTTTTTAAAATGAAGAGCTTTTTGTTAAGTGAAGATCACATTAAAAGTGTCAAGCAAACTTTTATGTAGCTATAGAGCTTATTGTTTTTTATTGCTTAATTCATCACAAAATAGGAACTATTATAAAACTACCATAATCTTAAAAAAATAGTAAAATGAACTTTTTTTGTGTGTGTGGAAATTATTTCTATAGTACATACTACTGTTTAAAAGTTCAGGGGTTAGTAAGATTTTTTTCATTATTTTGTTTCTTATGCTCAGCAAGCCTGCATTTATTTGATCATGAATACAATAAAATAGTGTATCAATGTCACATGATTAAGAAACTTAATTCTAATATGCTGATTTGGTGCTCAGAAAACATTTCTTATTATTATCAATGTTGAAAAGAGTTGTATTGCTTATTATGTTTGTGAAAACTGATTTTTTTTGAGGATTCTTTGATGAATAGATTTCAAAAGAATGTTTATTTGAAAAAGAAATCTTTTTAACATTATGTTTTTACTGAAACATTTGATCAATTTAATGCATCCTTGCTGAATGGAAGTAATAATCTTTAAAAAAAAATAAAAATAATAATAAAAATAAATAAATAAAAAATTAAAAATCGACCCTAACCAGCAAACAATTTTGCCTCAAATTGCCTCAAAGCTTTTCAAAAAGTTAGTGTGTACTGTGTACAAGGTGTCAATAAGAGTGAAGAACAAAATATCAAAATATCATAACATACCAAACAAATGTCATGATCATGCATAAACTAAATATTATAAATATACTACTTATAATATAATATAAATATACTACTATTATAAATAATAAAAATTATTAGTTAGGATATAATCAATACCATACTAAACAATACTACTACTAAACTATGAAATTAGCCTTAGCACGACAAAGAAAACTACCGTTTTAATGCAAAAATCTCTCAAATGTCATTTTCACCACTGTCATTTTCATCACAGAATGATGTCAAACACAATACATCATTTAAGATTTGCTGGAAATCTGATTTGCTAGTAGTCAACTGAAATGAGCCAGTGAAAAGAGTTTTAAGAAAGCTCAATTTGTAAAAGTCAAAAGTGCTTCATAGCTGAAGAAATACAGTGGGCCTAATAGACAAACTACTCAGATGAGTAAATATGCCCTCTCCCTTATAGTACATGCACTCCCACACAGCACTAATGATCTGAGCAGAAGAGCACACACAAACACAGACCCACACACTTCCACGGAAAATCAGGATTAGAAGCTCATTTCAGGTGAGCTCATTGAAAGCAGAAGGACATTGTGATGCTAATCCTGTACAGCAACATCTCATCTAATCGGAGGCCTCTGAACCTCTGAGTTTCAGCGCCATAGTGAGAACTGTTGCTATACAGTTCTAAGAATTCATCAGCAGGTGGTGCTAGAGACAACAAAGTCTCAGATTCGTAGCTGAAGGCTAGAGAGTTTGTTTAGCTGACCTAGTTAGCTTAGCAGTTTTGATAAATATATATTCTGCTCAGCGGTGGTGAGGATGGTGCAGTGAGATTGGACAACAGAAATGTCTCCCACAAAAAAAGATGGTGCACACCAGGGTTAGGTAACACTTTAGTATAGGAACCAATTCTCACTATTAACTAGTTGCTTATTAGCATGCCTTTTATTAACATATTAGCTGTTTATTAATACTTACATAGCATATATTCTGCATGACCATATTCTACATCCCTAAACTTAACAACTACCTTACTAACTATTAATAAGCAGCAAATTAGGAGTTTATTGAGGCAAAAGTCATAGTTAATTGTTTGTTAAAAGCGAGAATTGGACCTTAAAATAAAATGTGACCATTAATTAAAACTAAAAACATAATTCAGATACTTCAAATTTATGTTCACTGACAGAAAATATTTAAAAAACAACATTTCTACAACATACTAAACATATACTAAAAATGACAAAAACACATAACAAAATTACTAAAACTTTAAAATCAAAATACTATAAAAAAATATCTAAGGGACACTAAAATAACACTGGCGAAAGCTCAAACAACGTATAGCTTAGGTAACATTCTCTACTAAACCCATGAAGAGGCCTAGTTGAAACCAGATACCTTTTTCTAAATTGTGTAAACTGATTGTAGTGGAAAGCCTGCAGACAACTGTGGAATAGATTTCAATTTGGTAAAATGTGTTTAAAATGAGGCAAAGGAAGTACAACCACTGCTAGGCCTTTTTCAAAACAGAAACTGAGGAAGTTCAACCTGCTGACACAATTCTACTCGGCTGTCGTGCGTTCATCTGTAACTGTCTGGTTTGGTTCAGCTACCAAAACAGACATCAGGAGGCTACAACCGACAGTTCAGACTGCAGAGAGGATTTCTGGTGCCCCCTGCCCACCCTCCAGGACCTGTACCCTTCCACTGAGGAAGAGGGCAGGTAAAAACATCACAGATCCGACTCACCCTGGCTACAACCTACTTGAACTGTTGCCGTCTGGCCGGTGACTCGGAACACTAGACACTAGAACATCCAGCCACAGGAACAGCTTCTTCTTCCCACAGGCCATCTCCTTATTAAAATGTCAAATGACTCCCAAGACTCCCTCGGTGCAACTTCCACTGTTTAGAGCAATATCCTGTAAATTCACTCTTATTTATTTATTATTATTATTATCCATAATATTAGAAATATGTACAAAATATTTTCTCAATTAACCTGACTGCTTCTGACTTAACCAAACTATCTTCATACTTTCATTTTTTATATTTGAATTTTATGTCATCTTGTTGTATTTATGTGTGTACACTGGAAGCTCCATTACCAAGAAAAAATCCTTGTGTGCGAAAACTCTTTCTGATACTGATTCTGAATTAAAGGGACAGTTCACCCCCCCCCAAAAAATAAAATTCTGTCATCATTTACTCACCTAAACCTGTATGAGTTTCTTTCTTCTGTTGAACACAACAGAAGATATTTTGAAGAGTGTGTGTAACCAAACAGTTGACAACAGCCATTAACTGCCATAGTATTTTTTCCATACAATGGCAGTCAATGGTTACAGTCAACTGTCTGGTAACACACACTCTCACATATTCTTCTTTGTCTTCAAGAATGTCTCAAAATAACCAAAATATGGAATACGAATGTAGAACGAAAACACAAAAAAAGTGTGCGCAGAACTTTGTGAATGAGGCTCGCTGAAGTACTGAGTACAGAGACTCCATGTGGGCCTGCCGATGAGTCAATTTAACGCACGGCTGAACGCGTCCCTATGAGCCGTGTTATGGAAAGTATGAGGCAGTCAGAGGTTGTCAGTGCTTTGAGCTCGGGCTCGGTCATTAATGCGAGTCAATCTGAAGCGCAGCTCATGACAGGCACGCAAGGAGTTCCCTTGTTAGGTGAGGGAGTGCGTGCTGTTTACAGAACCGCAGTCAACAAAACAAGCGGCACGGGAAGGTTTGTCTGTTGCTGTGGTAACAAATTAGCTGTGCTCTCCATTTCTGGGCCTTTAGGGTAATTCAATTAGTTTTTGTGTGTTTACTCTGAAGCGCATGCAGTCACCTGAGAGATTGATAAATGGACGGGGAGAAGAGAGAAACAAAGAGATACAGACCGAGATTATGACAACAGAAGGAGAGAAGATAAAAGAAGTGGTGACAATTTGAAACAGAAACGGCAGATTAAAATCTCTCGCTCTGGAAATCTGCATCCGCTAACTACCTGATAACAGAATATTCCTTTAATTCATTCTTCACAGGAGATGAATCTGCTCTCTACAGCAGAGAACATCATCTTCCTTCTCTCTGCTGATTGCAGTCATTAAATAAGAGAAAGACTTGACGATATAAAGATATCAGATTCCTATTTGCATTCAGAACAGCTTTAAATCCTCTTGGGATGCTGTCATATGAGTCCTGAATTGTGTTATATGGCAGCATTATTCAAGAAAGACCTTCAGACTGTCAAACTGAAATGTTTAGCAACTGACAACCAATCATAAACTAAGCAGTGCTTGTCTTGTTAATTATACATACTTTGTATGTATACTTCGTACAGTCGCAGAGATGCTCGCTTCATGTTTTTTTTGTTTTGGCATCTGAGGAAAGTTAAATAGGTTGAACACAACAGCGCTGGCAAACACAATACTGGACAGAAACAGAATGATAAGATACTACTATTAAGACAACCAAAGCGTTATTGTGCTGTACTTGTCCATGAAATGAAAAAATTAACCCCAGTTTACAAAGTTCAGTGTGAAATTTCAAAGACTGGACTAAAGCTCTGTTCACGCCATTCCAGAATTATTGTAATTATGAGACGGCAATTCAGATTCTACTCAGAGCTGTTCAAATACTCAGAAATGATTTGTTTCTATGGAAATGCCCATAACACCACAGAGGGTCTATGCTTGGCTTCACTGTTGATGACAGCAAAACTTCATCACTAATAATATAATAATAATACACTGTTCAGTAGTTTAGGGTCAGTAAGATTTTTTAAGAAACATTTACTAATTAAAATGAATTAAACAATTAATTTAAAATATTTGTGTCAAATAAATTACGTTCATTTAAAATTTCTATTAATCTATTTCTGTTCATCAACACCGATAATAACAGTGTTAATAATAATTACAGCTATTTTACATGCTTTATTATTTCACAATTTTACTGTTTTTGCTGTGGTTCCGATCAATTAAATGCAGTCTTGGTGAGGATAAGACCTTAATCTTTTGAAGGGTGTATAATATAATATAATATGATGCTATATAATGTAATGGTATATAATATAATATAATATAATATAATAATATACTTTTCAGTTGAATAACTTCAGTTTAACAGCTTGATTGAGGCAATTGCGTTTGCATCCCAAGGTGCATCTGGTCTTGCAATCATCCGACCTAATGACTCTAACATGGTGGGTGCCCAGACTATCACAGGCACATCTATTTTAAACTGCTTCTTTTATTATATTTCTTGGAAAGCTGAGTTAAAATCATATCCAAGTGCAATTAACAGTCCTCTTTTATACTTGACACATGCTGCTAATCACAGTATGTATAAACAAAACATGAAAAAAACTGATATCATTTTATACAGCAATATGCACATACATGAATATACATATAGTTACAGTCTTCTATAAATACAGTAGTTCTGTTTATCTAACGCACAAAATGATCGCTTTCAAATCTTTTTCAAATGCTAAGGTGTCACTCCTGGGCTTTGCAGAAGAATTTGTTCAAAGTTCTTTCTGTGTCACTCTAATGGTGGAGTGACTGAAAAACACTCAAATGAAACTTCACAGGAAAGCTCAGCGCCATTCAGTGGAATGTACCCACCCTCTCATGGCCAGATGTGGTCTTTTACATGCACGCACACCGAATGGTTTCAGACTAATATGCATTTTCAGAGCTGAATAGCGGCGAGCCTTTGATCGCACCTGCATGTGAGAGAATGGCTGTGACTCCCTCCGACTGTCTGTAGTTCAGCTGTGGCTTCCCTCTTTCCGCTGCTGTCGCTGTGAAGCGAGGGATCAACTCCAGAGACGTGTCGCCAAGGAGACACATGAAAGGCTCTATACATACGCATTACGCACTTGTGCGCACCCACGCATACATATGTGCATGAAAGAGGTCTCCTGCACAAGACTGGCAGCATCGACACCACATACATTACTTTTGAAGGCATAGCTTGATAAAAAATATTTACATTTTGACATTCTTTACTCACACTCATGTTGTTCAAAACCTGTGAGATTTTTTTTTCCCTTCAGCTGAACAAAATGGAAGAAATTTTGTTTTGGCTATTTTTTCCATAGACACTACAAGTCAAAAGTTTGGAATAATTAAGATTAATTTTTTATTATTATTATTAAACAGTAAAATTACAGTGAAAGTAAAAGTAAAACAGTAATAGTTACAGTAAAATTAATAAAAAAATAAAGTAATATTGTGAAATAATATTATCATTTAAAAGATCTTTTTTTTAGTTTAATATATTTTAAAATATAATTTTAATTTTAAAATACACTGTAAAAAGTGATAAGTTGACTTAATTTAATCACTCCAAAAAGTGATAAGTTGACTTAACTTAAAAAAATTGAGGAAACCCCTTGCCTTAAAATTTTTAAGTAAATGATAATTTAAAAAAATAAGTTAAGTGAATTGTCAAGTTCACTTAGCTTATTTTTTTTTAATTATTATTTACTTAATAATTTTAAGGCAACAGGTTTCCTCAATTTTTTAAAGTTAAGTCAACTTATCACTTTTTACAGTGTATATAATAAAAAGCACAGCATTTATTTGAAATAGAAATCTTTTTTAACATTATAAAAGTATTTACTCTCACTTTTGATCAATTTAATAAGTCATGGCAGAATAAAAGTTTTTTTTTTTAATCTTACTAGAATCTTACTAACTGTTGAATCAATGGTAGTGTATCATGGTTTCCACAAAAATATTAAAAACTGTTTTCAGCATTGATAATAATAAGAACTGTTTCTTGAGCAGCAAAGCAGCATATTAGAATGATTTCTGAAGGATCATGTGACACTGAAGACTGTAATAATGATGCTGAAAATTCAGCTTTGCATTACAGCAATAAATTACATTTCAAAATATATTAAAATAGAAAAGTTATTTTAAATTGTAATAATATTTCACTTTTTTACTGTATTTTTGATTAAATAAATACAGCCTTAGTGAGCCTAAGGACTTCATTCAAAAACATTTTTTAAAAATCATAAATATTCCAAATTTTTGTCCAGTAGTGTAATGAAAGTAAACGGAGCTGTCAAAATGTTAAACAAAAATACAACATAACAGTATCATAAAAAAGAGTCCATATGAATTTACAATACTTTTATGCTACTTTTAGTGTCATTTTAAAGCTTTATATCTCAGGTGAACTGTTCCTTTAATCCAGTATCTCCTTCTCTCCATCACTTCTCTAATCATGCGGAACATTCTCCCTTGCTTGTATCACCGTCATCTGCCTCTAAGCACTAACAACCCAACAATGACTCATTAGCTGGGTGAATAGACAGATTGGCACAGAGAGAGCAGTGCCACAGTCATACCCAGCATGCCCAGCAGCGCTACAGAGTGGAGCATTAACCCCATACTGAGCCCTGAGGTGAGAGGAATGACTGCAGATTAACTTTATGTGCTTTTTACTGAAGCGCCTGCAGCAAAATGCAATGGCCGAACGCTGAGCTCACACCAGTCAGAAAAGCAGCAGTCAGCTCTTAGTCTGAGTGTGAATTGTGCACTATTAAATGGAGAATGCCTTTTCATTTGCAATTCAGTGCCTGAATTTGAAGTGCAGTAGCAAACAGATGTAGAAATGCAAATGAAATGTAATGTTGCAATCATGAAATTCAAATAAATTCATGCAACAAGTGTTGTTTTTAATAATACATTTTTGTATTTGACTGTATAAATTTCCCACATCAAACACACAATGTGGGATATTTCCAAAAACATTAGATCATAGCAGCACAACTGTTTCAACATTAATAATAAGAAATGTTTCTTGAGCATCAGCATATTAGAAGGATTTCTGAAAGATCATGTGACAATAAAGACTAAAGTAATGATGCTGAAAATTCAACTTTGCATCACAGGAATAAATTACATTTTAAAATATATTACAATATAAAACAGTTATATTGTTATATTTCCCAATATTACTATTTTTTACTGTATTTTTAATTAAATGAATGCCGCCTTGGTAAGCAAAAAGGTTTTCTTTTAAATTAATTACGGAAGTTCTAAGCGGCCGTGCATTATTATTTTTTCCTTCTTGTTTTCTTCATAATCACGACATAACAAAAGTTGTTTTCTCGTGATCTCGACATAACAAAAGTTGTTTTCTCATTATCGACTTTTGTTATGTCGAGATCACAACAAAAATAAAGTAGTGATCACGAGAAAACAACTTTTGTAATGTCGAGATCACGAGAAAATTAAGTTGTGATAACGAGAAAACAAGAAAACAATTAAAATAATGTATGGCCGCTTAGAACTTCCGTGACTCCACAGTAATGTAGTGTATATAAATACATTATACTTAATAAATTAAGTTAATTAACAAAGAATTTTTCAATGTTTATTAGTTTTTAAAAAAATAAAATATTAAAAAAATATTTTTTTAATATTTAATAACTATATTAGAGTTTTATAGACTATTCCTATTAAATTACACAAAAATGTGAGAAAAAAATACAAAAATCAGGAAACATAGGCTATAATTAGTCAAAATATATCATGCAATTATGTATGATCATTTTGAATTTCTAAAAATAATTCTTTTCATAAAGTAGTAAATTCAAATTACAGTATATTTAATTAAATTCTGTGTATGTTGCCCGACCTTTTAGTGTGTAAGTTTTTTTCTATGTACCTGAATGCTCTCTCCACCATAGAGAGGCCTCATTCTCTCTTTCTGATAAGTGTAATACCGTGGGAGGGGACAGAGAGAGAGGGGAAAGAAGACAGGGCTGGAATGAAACCGTAGATGATCAGAAACTCAGTCCTGGCTCTGTTCATTCTCTCTCAGTGCCAAGTCTGAGGGTGTAACTATAAATGAGAGTGAGGGAGGTCTCTGAGGTCGGCCCAGTCACTGAACAAAAATACTCACAATTACCTAGCTTAACGACTATAAACCATAAATTTATATTGTGTTTATATATAGCTAATTATAAATACTATAAACTAACCCTCACCCAAACCCATTACTGGAGCTCAACTTATTGATATGTTTATAATTTTATAATTGTAATAATTGTATTAATAATATTAATAATTTTATAAATATAAACACTGACCAATATAAAATAAAATAATATTAAAAATAAAAATTTATTTGAAAAATATTTTATTTATAAATAAAGGGAGGCTTAGTAACACATAGAGTAGTAACAGTAGTGTAGACTAACAACCATGCAGCACTCCTTTATAAAATTTCAACAGGCTGCTAAACGTTTGCTTTGATATTACATGAATGACATCTATCATGACTGTATTAATGAGCGCGTCTAAACAGAGGTGATATCGCTATGTGTCTGAACTAATACTAGCACTGAATGACCTCTAAATCTGAGTCATAGAAATGAATAGCTTTCGTCTCTCCTCAGAGACAGCTCCACACAGCCAAAGCTTTAACTGCGTTGAAAAAGTGCAGATTAGATGCACATAATTGCAGACGTGCGCTGGAGTCTGGTTACGACCTAAAATCGATTTCACGTGCTTGTTTGTCCTTAGCACAAACAGTTGATGGTGCCTCTGTGTCCTGTCCACTGTTACCACTCGCCGTGTCCTTCTCGCCTTCCCTCCATTCACAAGCCATCCTAAATCCGCCACTATGTGGAGTGTGTATCAGTGTGTGTGTGACGGATTACGCTGAGGCAAAGCACTGCTAAGCCCCTCTATTACTTGATAATCCCACAGGAGTGTGTACACACGCTCTCGCAGAACACACTGACGTACTGACAAATAGAGACTGAAGAGACACGCTTGTGATAAATAAGAGGCAGAACAACACACACGCTCAGAGCGGAGACTGGGAAACTTGAATTGGTCTACAACTACAACTAGTCTACAACTAGAACAAACAAAATACACTCTGACACAATTACACAATCATCAGTAAATATATATATATATATATATATATATATACAGAAAAAAAAAATCAAAAGAAAGTAATCACCCATCAATATGAAAAATTCTCTAAAAAGAATTCTGAAGTACTTCATTATATATATATATATATATATATATATATATATATATATATATATATATATATACACATATACTTTTGTAACTTTTTAAATCAGTTTTTACCCTGAACTACTTTATATTTATAATACATTTTTATAATAAATAAATAAATATAAAACTAATCAGTAAATGACATTTTTTATGATTATTCATTTCTGATTATTTATTTTTTTTTATTGATAAATTATTAGTTATTATGGTACTTTTTAAATAACTTTCTGAATGCTAAAAATAACATAACAAAATTAATGGTTATTATTATGTGTATTATGTTCCTTACTAGGAATTATGAGCAGCATAACAATTTAGGAATACATGTTTATCATAAAATATATTTTTTAGAATAAAATTTAATTGAAAAATTGTAATTAGAATTTTTCGAATACTTAAAATAATGTTTAAAAAAAGGTACAGCTTTGGGTATTGTGAGTGGCATATTACAAGCCGCATATAAGCTCCTATCAATTTATAAAATTAATAAAACAACATTTTTGAAAAAAAGAAGTGAAATGTGTTAAAACGCATGAAATTAGCAATGGAAATTCTAAAATAACTAAATAATTCTAAAAAAAGATGCAAAATACCATCTAGTGGTCTCAGACTGTTGGAAACAGTATATAAAGTATATAATAATAATAATAATAAATAGTATTTAACCAAACAATTAAAAAACAGTATGTCCTTTTGCATAAAAGACCAGCACAAATCTAACAGCATGTAAGACGCAGCCGTACAGCAACACAAACCTCAGAGCTACAGCCCACTATCACGACTGTACTGCTGTGAAGACCGACCCCTGCATACAAACCTACAGCTGCATCACACCGAACCTGCAATGACGGAACATAAAAGTGGACCTCCAACGAACACACACACAATATGCACCAAAGCACAGCATGAGGCCCTGTTCAAAGCTATTCACACAATGTGAACCATGCCGAGAAGTCTTTATGTTCCTGAGAGAGCAGGTCCACAGGACTCAGGATAGAGGCTCTTTGAATTGAGGCAAAATGGGGCGACGTGCAATTGTGTTTGGTGTGGCCTTGTTTGGCTCTGCCGTGGCTCAGCGGTGCCGGCCAAACTAAGACAGACTGAAGGGTTGCTTTGAGGACACTGCTGTGATCCATAACAATACTCACGTCTGCCCACACAGCACAGATTGGCTGATGTCCTGTACGCAGCAGGTCTGGGACACAAAAATGTATTGGAAATGCTAAGATATGCCATGCTAATGTATGAATGTCACTGCATTACATTACAACATGCAAACCCAAGTGGCATATGCAAAGAAATGAGGCTAAAACGACACTTCATTTCTTTTATGTATAACTAAAAGATCTTTTTTTAAAAACTGTATTTTTCTGCTTTTGGAAAATAAAAGGTATGTCATAAAGTGTGTGTCAAAATATATATGATCATTTCCGAGACTATTATTAGCTACATTCTACAGCATTTAAACGATTAAATGGTTACTGTAAATCAAATTCGACCTTTTGTCATTGTACGGACTGAACTTATGTTTCAGGAAAATTTCACAGTGCATAGCGACAAACAGGCTTTCAGGAAAATGCTGTGCTGGTGTTGCTATTTAGCATTTGGGAAGAAAATAAAAAACCAAAAGGGCAATTAAAGATTAAGTTGTTTTTATTTTAGCAAAAATGAAAAAAACTTCTTTTTGTGAAACATTTGGCTTGTGCTTAAGGTTTTTTTCTTGAAATTAAATGTCACTTACAGTAGTATGATATTTTTGTAACAATTTTGACAATAAACAATACTTTTACATCATTTTTTAAATATTGATTAATGTTAGTTTCTACATATAGCCTACTAATTAAATCTAATAGTTCAAACTGTATGAATTAACATTAGTTAACATACCCTGAACAAAGATAAATTAACACTGAACAACAGCATGTTTAAAAAAAATAACATTAACCTAAATTAAGAAATTCTGTAAAAACTGATGTTCATTGTTTGTTAAAGGGTCATCGGATGCCCATTTTCCACAAGTTGATATGATTCTTTAGGGTCTTAATGAAAAGTCTATAACATACTTAGGGTAAAAAGGCTGTTTCTTACACTACCATTGAGAAATTGTACCCGTCAAAATCAGCTCTGTTTTCAGCAAGATGTTTTTTAGTCCATGTCGCTTTAAATGCTAATGAGCTCTGCTGACCCCGCCCCTCTCTTCCGTGGGGTGACAAGCAGACTGTAAACTTCAGCCACGAAACTGGCTAACTAGCACATTATTAGGAAAGGCGATTTGCAAAGATTCATAAAAAAAAACCTTATACTCACTTCTTCTGTAGATGAAGCTGGATCACGAATGATTCGCGCGAACAGACACATTTAGGCAGATCGGGATCGGCGCATTCCCTTCAAAAACGAAAGTAACGTTAATCCTCTGCGTCTTCAGCGGCTCAGATGTTGGGAGTAAATGATGACTGCTATATTCATTATTACATCCAACTTAATCAGAGACATCTTGTCTTCTCCAGCACTGGAGTTAGCACAATGGCAAACAGCTCTCAGCTCACTCAGGGCGGGTCTAAGGTAAGATGGTCTTGTCAATCAACTATCGTGGGAGGGGCCTGTGCAGAACTACGTCATTCTGACAGGAATCTCAGAACAGCCTGATTTGAGAAAGGGGATTTTAAAATAGGAATTTAAAAAGAAACTGGATGTGTTCCAAGGATGGATGTGTTCCAACACACATTTATGTTCAAACAACTTGTAAAGTGAATTTTGCATCCGATGACCCCTTTAATGATACCAAATGCATGAAATAATGTTAACTTTACTGTAAAGTGTTGCCGGTATTGTACTATTTCATGCAATTCATATGTAGATTTTTTTGGTACCACTGTACATTTTCATTCTAACACTAATCAAAATAAAATAAAATAAAATAAAACACAGGAGGTATGACTAACACACATCTGGTATTTTGCTATTTAATGCAATTCCATTTGTAGATTTTTTTGGTACTGCTGTATATTTTCATCCTAGTACTAATCAAAATAAAATAAAATAATTGAAAATAAAATAATAAAATAGGAGACACATCACTGGTCAGGTCTAAATCGCAGCATGTTGTGCTGTTATCTCTCTGTGAGATATCTCCCATCCAGCTAGCACTCTCTTTAGCAGTCCTGCGATCATTCATTCATGACAAATTAAACATTTAGAAAACGCCAAGGTAATAAATAGAGGGTGAGAAATGAGTGTGACAGGCCAGCTCCCCACACAGACCACCTCCACCGAAAACAGCACGAAACCCAAGAGCATGAGAATCACGCGACCTGCTGCAAACGAGAAAGATACTATAGGGATAAATACGGCCGCAATAAACAAGCCCTGACTGTGCTTTGACTTTATGTATGAGCGGAACAAATAAACACAAGCTTTTATTCTCAGAGTTCATAAAAGCCATTTCATGGTTTTCTGTAAGCACTACCAAAGTCATTTTACGGTGTATTTTGACCTTTGCTGTTGCTTAAACATGCTCTGTGATGTGGGTTGCAAAGCAGGATATTGATGATTAATTACTGTGAGTAATCAGGAGGACAAAACTCCAGAAAATGTCAACACATAACCTCAATACATCAGGATCGAGGACGAATGGAAGCTTACAGCAGCAACACTTCTCAGAATATTACTTCACACTGATTGCTTGGCTCTCCTTCTCCTTGACCCTGCTTTCAAAGGACGAGATTTTAAAAATAACCTCTATCAACCTGCATGTTGAAAAAGTCATTTGTGTTCGTCCTGTAATTCATGTAAAACGACACTAGATATGACTTATGCGTCTTCTGCATCGAGCTCCTTACCTCTGACCTCAAAGCTCGTGCACACCGGCACAGGGTCAGCGGGTCGCCTTTCACACACGCCACCAAATCCCTGGCCTGCCGGAGCTTGTTTGGAGGTATAATATAACATATAATTGGTTTCCAAGAACGAGCTGCAGTCAGAAATCATCCGGGCTGGTAACATGTAACTAAAGAGTTTGAAGATAACATCAGTATTTATGTCTAGTGTGATGGAATGTTAATAATACTTGCAAAAACTATTTGTGAATACAAGTATAAATTCACACTGTTCTGATGTCTAGATTTTCAGCAGTAACAGTCTGACCTTTTGACCCAGTGTGTCAGACATAAGACCTCTGCCACCTGAGAATAAGAAAACAGTTGTTTGGTTTCAGACGCAGCTTAAATATACCACTTCGGTGATTAGAAAAGCAAAAGCAAACACTTGTGCTCCTAAGTCCCTAAAAGCCATTCAGTGTAAGAGGTTGTTTGGATAAAGAGTAAACTTGTCAATGTGTGTGTATGAAGAATGAATGTATTATTAGGGCAAGCATTAGTGTATTGTTGAGAATCAAAGTTTAAAGTAAGGCTAAAGTTAGTTTACTCATATTCATAGTCATAAAATCCTCAGACAGTTATTTCCAACCATGTACGTACAGCTCCTTGAATAAGTAAAGACTGATTTAATGAATACATAAAAAGTAACACTCAAAAGTACAAACAATAACTTTAAAAGAGAATTTAGGCATCACAAAATTACAATGTAACTTATGAAAAGGGGTGTTCTTTTTTTAATTACATTTATTTTTATTTACATTCATTTACATTCAATGAGCATGAACAATTAAATATCTAATATTAGACAATATAAATAAATAAAACTGACAACTGATAACTGATATGGTATTTGATGACATATGTATCCCTAATTTAATATCAGAAATAAAATACGACAACATCCTTAATCTCAAATCACATTATCAATAAATAAATAAATAAAAAGTGCTAAAGCTAATGTGAAAGAAAAATGTTTTTAGGCTGCATGGTTCTTCTGCTATGCATTTGTAAGGATTCAGATGATTTCTGCAAACAATGAAAGCAAATATGGACAAGAAGGTATATCACAGATCTTGACAAACACGTGCAGCAGATGCAGCTTATGCCTGATGCATATGACAGCTGATAAAAATTAACACACACAAACACACACACATCCCCTAAACCAGCCTGAAGTACAAAATATGACCATGACTACATGAGCTACACCTGCAAAACAAACTCTGCAGTTAAAAACAAGCCCTATTAAGACCAAGAAGAATATTTTATGGTATAAAACAAGTGATTGCCACTCAGAAAACTGCAATACCACCATATTGTGTTAGTTAGTCAGTCACTATCGCAGTATTCCTTAATTTTATAGCCATATCCCTGCTGATTCCCACCCCTAGGTCAAAGGTCGAATACATTTCGAGTTCATTTCTGGGAGAGCAACATCACAGCATGTCGGAGAACTGAATGTTTATTGCTCTGACCTTCTTTCAACGTTCCAGAACCTTTGACTTCCAAGCGGCTCCAGCAAATGAGGGCCAGTGTGCTGAGAGATGTTTATGACAGCAGTGAACGTGGTTTGTGTTATTCTGAAGCTGCCATTCAAAACTGTTCAAGAGAGGAAGATGGAAAATGGAAGTATGATACAAGTCTGTGTGTGAATGTTAGAAATTAAGAGGAGAAAAGTGTGCGAACAGGTGTGAACGAGTACATCTTTGTGGACGGTTGGATTCCAAGGTGCTTTCGTGTTTATGCTAGTAATTTATTTATTCTCCCTCTTTCTAGAAAGCACTCCGCTGAGATCACGGTGTGAAAGGACACAGTTTTAAGTGCTGAGGGGGAGAGGGACTCAGGCACAATGGAATGCCACTGCTACTCCTGCCAAGAACACTTTTCCCATGCGCCCGGGAGCCAAGACTTCCCCCAACCGCCAAGAATAGCACTGCTGTCCTCACACACTCACCAAACTCTCTCTCACACACACACATACACACACACTAGGCAAACACAAGCCTGGGTTCTGCAGCACCCGAACTTCAAAAGAGTCATGTGTGCAAAACACACTCCTGAAAAAAAAACGACTTGAATCATACTCTTAAAGGTTCTTTATTGGCACTAATGGTTCCATGTAGACTCTTTAACACATGGAATCTTTCCAGTGAACAAAGGGTTCTTCATAGTGAAATAACAGTGTTCTTTAAGGTCATTGCACACGGAGTCCGAAATGTTCGTCTGAAATTTTTGCACGTTAAAAAATAAATACGACCTCACGTTGTGTCAATCACGTTTCCACACTGCCTCTGAAACTTTCGTCCATCATAAAAAAAATTCGGATCAGGTTCGATTTTCTGCGTTTTTCGCATCTGTAGCGTGCATTTGGATAGGAAAGGATGAGGAATACGAAAAAAACCGGAAAAACGCACACAAAAATTTTGGACTCAGTGTGCAAAGACCTTTACACTAAATTTATTTATTTTTTTAAGAACTATTCACTGAAAGATTCTTTGGAGAACCACAAATTGTTCTTCTGTGGAATTTGGAACCTATTTGTGACCCTGGACCACAAAAGCAGTCATAAGTAGCAGTATATTTGTAGCAATAGCCAACAATACATTGTATGGCTCAAAATTATTGATTTTTCTTTTATGCCAAAAATCATTAGGATATTTATTAAGTAAAGATCATGTTCCATGAGGAAATTTAGCAAATGTCCTACCGTAAATATATCAAAACTTAATTTTTTGATTAGTAATATGCATTGCTAAGAACTTCATTTGGACAACTTTAAAGGCGATTTTTTCAACAGTTTGATTTTTTTGCACCCTCAGATTCCAGATTTTATAATATATATAATACTTGTGTATATATTACATTACAAGATATATAATACTTGTGTCTCAGCCAAGTATTGTTCTATCATAACAAACCATACATCAATGGAAAGCATATTTATTCAGCTTTCAGATAATGTATAAATCTCAATTTAAAAAAATTTACCCTTATGACTGGTTTTGTGGTCCAGGGTCACATTTGGAATCTTTATTTTTAAGAGTGTATGGACATGAAGAACACAGTCGACTAGCTTAAAGTGACATTTTACTAAAAAAAATAATTTATTCACCCTCTTGTCGTTCCTATTCTGTATGACTGACTTTCTTCTGTGGAATATAAAAGAAGATATTTTGAAAAATGTGATTTTACAATGAAAGTCAATGGGGTCCAAAGAGAAGAAATACAGTACATATAGGTTTGCAATGACATGAGGGTCAGTAAATCATGACAGCATCGACTATCCCTTTAATGTTTTCATAAGCACATCGTGCTTTGATCTTGCGGATCCTACATATTTTTATAATGACATAACACTATCTAAATGGACTTTGATGCATTCCAGTGCACTCACGACTTCAATTTGGGATCTTTTTTTAAAAAGAGAGGCTTTTGAGAACTAACCAACAGGAAAAACACATCGCCGAACCCCACCTTTGCCATATTAACACTTAACAGAAGATTAGGACATTCAGAACGCATTAGGAAGCACAGCAGCATGAGTGTGATGAATTGCTATGCTTCACCACGCGCACTAAGAGTCCAGTGACCTTTAACTGGAGGAGAGCTTTTACTCTAAAAGCCCATGATTGGTTATAGGAGCTATTGGGATAGTAGAGCTGTCTGAGATGAAAAACAGAGCGAGTGAGACATAGAGAAAAACAGAGAGAAAAGAGAGCCTCAGCTCATGAAGTACTAATTTTGATATGTCTCCATTAATTGCCCTCAAAATGAGCTCGTATCAAGCCTTTCACAGGCCTGCCCGCGAGCTAGAGCTGCCTGTGTGACAATTTGTCTCTCGTTCCCTGAGTTTTTGAGTAGTCATGCTCCGATATATTGGCTAGGCTAATTAATCGCCTCATATTTGGCCAGTTTGAGATTATAACTGCATCTGTTGCTGATATATTTTGGTAATTGCCCTTGTGTCAGTTCCGATATCTACCATCAGCTTTGTCTATGATTAATGGACTAATTTAATATATCTTTTTAGAAATCTATTAGAAGCGTATCACTTTGAGTGAAAAAAAAGATTTTTTGTAAAACATGATGATGATCATATTACCCAGAATTCTATCCACTGTATCATAACTTGGCCTACTTTCTATTTATGTAAAGGCTTAAAAGTGAAGCAATGGGCAAAACATTGTCCACCTGCTTGTGCATGCTTGTAGTGGCAGTTTACTCCTAAACATTAAACAAAATGTGACACATGTACTTTTTCAACACAAAATAATGCAATTAATAATATATGTAAAATTAATTAAAAAATAAAAATAAAATATTTAAAATAATTAAAATTTTATATTTATTTATAAATAATGTGTTATATCATTTCTGGTATACTTTTATCAGATATACGGATTAAACATTTACATTTTTCTTTCCTCTTTCAATAATTATAATATTTTATGAAAAATTAATTAAAAATAATCTATCTCTACATGATAATGATATTCCAATCCTTTGAGTATAAATCTTTGCACCACAATGTATATTACACCAGCAGAGGGCACTTTAGGGACTCATTCACAAATCAGAAAAAAAAGCCCAGCACAAAAACAACAAAAAACAACAGAAAAAAGATTTTCATGCACATAAATGCACTTAATGTAATGCACTTCAACTAGAGTAGACTGTGTATACACTCTCGAGAACATGAGGCTGTTCACATACACGCATATCTCTCAAGAACACGTGTATTACTTTCTAATGAGACGCTTAACCGCTGTCTACGAACCCGCTGCACGTGCACACGACAGTGTGTGAGCATGCTACAGTAAACCCGCATGTTACAGTACGCCTGTGACCGACCATGCTTCAAGCATGAATCATTAAAGCAGTGTTGTCCCAAGCGGCTTGGGCTAGCTAGCTTTTTCCTGGAGGTGTTTTACGTGAAAGCGTGGCTTTCAGCCCCAGCTGTGTTGTTTGGTAAACAGCCCTGTTGCTAGGCAGACCTGTATTATTGCTCCACCAATCAGGGCTTGATTTGATGGGTGAGTAGGCCACAGCTTAAGCAAGAGTTATTTTTACAATTGCGCTCCAGATAATGCCTAGACACGAGTAGTAAAATGTAGAATTAAAGGTCACAGCTATCAAAAGGCGTACGTGTATGTGTGTGTGTGTGTGTGTGTGCGAGTCCTGTTGTCGTACCTCATTTAGTTGCCTCCAGTGTTTCAGTGAGTGTTGCGGCCCATTGAAGTCGTTACAATCCCAACGCGACTCGTAGTTTCAGCGCAGGCCTCCAGCACAGCCTGCGGACACACACACAATCACACACATATATTACTCAATAATACAGAGCCAGCAGCCTGTACAGTCACAAACAGGACACCTTCCTACCCTTGAATTCCCGTCCTGTCCCGAGGCCGTGAACTAAGCGCTGAGCGAACATGCTCCACATACAGATGCACTCAGGTGCATTTACTCTAGTAGTCACACTCATACTACTGCAACTCTGTCATCTTGCAGCTCCACTCCCTTCAGACGCTCACAACACAGAACGGACCGCTATGGAAACCGAGTAACAAGACAACACAAAGGCGGAGGTGTGGGTGTACAGTGAGTGTGCTCTTTAAATAAAGATGGTCCTTATTAGAGCTGCTCTCAGATCAGCGTTGAGCTCGCGAGAACGCACCATAGCTGCTGCTAGACTTTGTTTGGTTTCTTTCAGTAACCACCTGCGGTATTCCATGAGGCATAAAGCGGGAATGACATCACATCCCTTAACTCCCAGAAGTGCAGATCTTAGATCAGTATTCAGTAGTAGGACTCCGCAGCACAGATTGCAGCAAGGAAACCGTGTATCATTTATCTCTGGGGCATTACGTGAGAAATAAACTGTTGCCTTCAGAGGATTAGATAGCAGCAATCTATTTCCAAATGACATGCCCTCTGCTTATGTAGCATTTGTGTTGCAACTAGGGATGTGCAAAAATATTTTTAAAAGTTGACTAGTCAACTAATCTTTCAGAACTGGAAGCCCTGTACAAAAAGGCTGATTTCAGGTTCACCTTAGCCTTTCTTAGCAATCACAAACATCCAGAAAGTGTTGGATTATGATCTAATGAATGGAAAAGAAAGTAGGGGTCTTGAGAGGAATTATTATTATTTTTATTTTTTTTAAAGATGGACTGAGATCATCTACTGTATATGACACATTAAACCTGAATGCTGAACAAAATTACTTTTAGCAGATATATGCATTTTAAAAATCTTTGTCTCCACTTTTTTGCCACATACTTCTACTACTACTAAATGTAAAATTAATAATGTAAATGTAAAATTTTAGAAAAAAAATACATATATTTATTTACATATAATTTATTAATATATAACACATTTAGATTTTGTAAGATACATGCATTTCAACATTGAGACACTAAAAAAGTCAAATTAGTTAAATTCAAATTAAAAACAAAAGAATTTAAATAATTATATATTTATATATTTGTTCATATATACTGTATAAATAGATAATTTATAGTACATTTTATCAGATATATAGCTTTCAATATCAAATTTTTCTCCACACTTTTTCGCCACATTATTATTATTATTATTATGTTGTTTATAAAAATAATTTATAAAACATATTTTATAGTATATACTGAATGCATTTCAAAATTAAGACTCTCTAAAAATGTAAAATTAGTTCATTTAAATTTAAAATTATTAAAAATATATTAAATTACTTTAAATAAACAAATATATTAAATTATAAATAAAGTGCAGATTAATATATCTGTTTATGTATAATGTATTTAATACATCATTTATATTACATTTTATCAGATATACGCAATCCAAATTAAATCTCTCTACACTTTAATGGCACAAAATAACAACAATAATAGCAATGATGACAGAAAGAAGAAATCTAAAATTAATCATAAATAAAAAAATAGAAAACAATTATATAATTCTATATGAGATATATGCGTTTTCAGATTTACAGCCTTTCTCTACACTTTCTATACCACAAAATGCCCACTTTCACCCATCTTCTAGTTGCACCAAAGAAGCAGGTTTTATGGCTTAAGTTGTGATACTAATGATGAAGAGGAGAGGTCATGGTTATAAGTCAATGTCATTTCGTGCTTTCTTTGCGGTGATTAACAAGTATACACTTCTGCCATATCGTCCAATTCTGCAGATTAATTATCCTCTGTACTGCTTTGGCAACATTGTGTTTTGGCAGACGTGCTGATAAAGCATCATTGATGAGAGAGATAGACCGAGAGAGAGAGAGAGAGAGAGAGAGACCAGACAGATGGTCGCAGCGGGTGGGTGCAGTAAAACTTGTGACAACAGCCATTAGTGCTACAGGAGTCTGAGACCGAGGACAGATAGTGGGATGTGTGAACATGTGAATGAGGGAGAGAACGAGTGAGAAACCTAAGCGCAACAGTGGAGAAAACCAAGACATAAGTGCTATAGACAGTCAACACAACATTATATGCAGACATACAGACCATCCTCTGGTATCAAAACGCCACTTTGCATTGTCTTCCAGATTCCTATGTGCTTGAGAAACTCTGAAATAAATGCATCATATGTGGTCTTATTGTAAATGATTCATCAGTTTGTGTTAATTTAAAAAGAAAAATGTTTAGCTACTGCATGTTCAGAATACCACATTATAATAATCTCAAATCTCTTATGGTGTTCCACAGGGTTTCATTTTGGGTCCTCTTCTTTTTGCATTATATATGCTTCCGCTAGGTCATATTATTCAGAGACACAACTTATCATTTCTTATCCAATCACTTGCAGAGGGTTCAAAACGTGGCAGCCAGATTAAAAAAATGTGAGCACATTACACCTGCGCTCACCTCTCTTCACTGGTTACCGGTTAAGTTCCGTTTGGCTTTTAAAATTTTGCTCTTTGTTTTTAAAGCTTTTGTGATCTTCTCACTCTGTACACTGCTTCAAGACCCCTTTGATCATCAAGTCAATTTCTACTCTCAGCTCATTGTTCTTGTTTTAAAGCTAAAGGTGATAAGGTTTCTCGTTGGCTGCCTCTAGGCTCTGCAATAGTCTTCCTCTCTATATTTTATCTGCTCCTTCTACCTCTGTGTTCAAATCCTCTTGGAGGACCTATTTCTATTCTTTGTGTTTAAATTCTTCCTAAGAGTGTAAATTTTCTCATTTGTCCATTTCGTTGTGTTTTGTACACTGTCTAGTCTTTCATTTTGTTTTAATCTTGTTGTATATTTTCTGTACAGCACTTTGGTTTCAACATCTGTTATTTTTAAATGTGCTTTATAACTCAATAAACTAAACTACTCAAACATCCTATGTTCAGCATGTAGTATGCAGTAATGTACTGTAATGTATAATTCACTGTGCACAGTTTGCCATTGCGTGCAATAGGCACCATTAATAAAATGTGCCCCCCATAAAATATTAGCACAAATGTGTACGTTTTCAGTGTATTTTCTGAACTCTTTTGCAACATCTTTTATTTTCCGATATTGTACGTTATGAAAACCTTTCAAATTAGGATGAAGATGGTGATTGTTGTTGTATTCATATTTTCACGCATTAACAGCCACTACAGCAGTGTGGTAACTTGAATGTTACAACAACAGTTTGCTTTTACAATGCTGACCCTACTATGAGAAGTATTGAATAAAATGACTGTCTCACAGCAGGTTGCTATAATAACTTCAAAAGTTATGCAGCAGTTTAGGTTAATAGGTCATTCCTAATATATCATAAGGAAATCATGTTTAACCCTATCATTTTTACATCATATAATTTAATAGAAAAGGCAGAGCGTATAGATTAAATAGATTAAACAATAGATTAAATAGATAGTTGTCAACAGATTAAACAAGAAAAAAGGCAGCCACTGCATTTTTTACATTGTAATAATAAAACCAGTCAATTAGACAAAAGTCTGAAAAATTCTGAAATGAAATTTTTGTATGTATGAAATTATTAATTTCAGATAACCTACTTAATTTCCCAGAATGTGTATCAGCACACTGCATGCAATACTATAATGCAATGCATTTCACTTGACCTTCCATTTCCAGTGTGATGAACAATCCAGAAGTAAAATTTTAAAATTCATGACTCAAGACTTGTTTGAATATTATTAATATTATTAATAGATATTATTCATGAGATAAAAAACTGGATGCTACGTAATGAATTTACATGTACATAATGAGACCATGTGACAACAATGTTGCATATTATTGTTAAAAATGTTCAATTCTTTTTCTACTCTACCCACTAGTTTTCTTTTTAATTATTATAAAAATAATAATACCTTGACCCTCTAACACTAGCTCTATCTATTCTATCTTTTTTCTACTTACTTTATATATGTGACCCTGGACCACAAAACCAGTCATAAGTGTCAATTTTACGAAATTGAGATTTCTACATCATCTGGAAGTTGAATAAATAAGCTTTCCATTGATGTATGGTTTGTTAGGATAGGACAATATTTAGCCGAGATACAACTATTTGAAAATTTGGAATCTGAGGGTGCAAAAAAATCTAAATACTGAGAAAATCACCTTTAAATTTGTCTAAACTAAGTTCTTAGCATGCATATTACTGATAAAAAATTAAGTTTGGATATATTTATGGTAGGAAATTCACTAAATATCTTCATGGAACATGATCTTTACTTAATATCCTAATGATTTTTGGCATAAAAGAAAAATGGATAATTTTGACCCATACAATGTATTTTTGGCTATTGCTACAAATATACCCCAGCGACTTAAGACTGGTTTTGTGGTCCAGGGTCACACACATATACATATATAAATATATATAAATGTCACATTTAAGAACAATTGCTTCCGAATGTTGTTTGATGTCATTTGTCTGTTTTATATAAAAGCAGCCCAACAATATCCTAACCATTCAAGAAAACTCCCAGTGAACAAAACTGTATAATTAACATCATATAATTTCTGACCGGTTGTGACTGTGTGGCATCACACATTTTCACTTTAAGGTTGGACAGACAACTTTTTGCTGGAATCTGGTCATGTTTTGCACATAACTGTGATTGTTGCAGTGGAATTACCCTGTTGTTGTACTAGTACTCACTAAAACTAAAAGAGGATCCAGATACTGGTTAATTGTCAATACCAATGCACTAAAATTAAACATACTGTACTGCAGATTCTACAGCTTGAATATCCTACCTCAAAATGTCTCTATTCCACAACTCAGATGAGCTTGAGAGTGCTGCTACGAGTACACCGTGAATGATCAATCTAACCCGGAGTCATGAGGAGATCTGCATTACTACAGTGAGAAAATTATTACACCAGGTGCTGTTCATCAATAGGTAACCAAGCATGATACTAATTCCAATGAATCTATTTTGAATTTCCAGAAATCAGAGGTTAAAGAAAAATCCTGTGGCTGCATGGTGATATCAGATCTATTCAGGTGCTTTAGTATGCGAAAAAGACACCTTCAAACACTATTACTGTCACTTTAATGCCTTTTTCCCCTTTCATGTGTCACATGTTTGCGGTTGTAGCCACAAGTCATAAACAGCAATGGGGTAATTCTGCAAGCTCAGTCTTTTTATGAGACACAGCTCACACTGCCAGCATCATTTAAACATTTCCCTGAATGTCACTTCCCTCAAAGTTACTATCAGCTCTAGCTCTAGGAGTTGGTGTTGGGTAAACAAGACTGCTAGGTCAGTGTTTAAGGTGACATGTATGTGCAGAATGAGAAAAATGCTTGATGTACATACAACATCTACTACTGTTGCAACTGTCAACCAAACATTGACTTGTTTGGTTTGGTTCAACAAGTAATTTCTACAGTACCATTGTGGATTGTACAATACTTCTAAGAAATTACATACTTCTTACTTTGTACAGTGTGCTTCAGAGGTGACATACTGCCTGACAGATGGACAGACATACTGGAATGAAAATTTTCTTATCATTTTCCCACAGAAATCCTTTCAAATATATCTTAGCACCTCAGGCCAACAATGTTTCATATTCTATAGAGAGTCTCAAAGTTCATCTGGGTCTCTTAACATTTATAACCAAACCTAAAACAAATATAGACAGATATAGACATAGGAAGTGACACTAAGCGGAAACTAATTTTTTCAATTCCACATTTTTTGCCACCAGCAGAAATTAAATGAAGTTGCTATATCTTCTCTGTTGTTACTCACCAGATCATTGTCAGAATCTGATAGGAATCAGATCACATCAGCACTAAACGCAAACCTGCTGTTTGCTTTTTACTAACTGTGAACATTTCAGTAACAAACTAATATATTAAACTTCACAACTCATATTGCACCGTCTATGCTACAGAAATGAATAAAATCTCAAATCACGTGGCTTGTTGAAGATAAATGATCAGACTGTTGAAGGTTAAGATTTTCACCTTGTGAACTAGGGGTGGGTGATATGACCAAAATCTTCACGATATGAGTAATTTTATTTCACGGTAACGATATATATCACAATATAGTTATTTTTGCTTTAAATAAGGTCTTTATGATATCCACATTTTTGATACCATAGAAATGAATAAGACTGAATAAATAAATAAGAAATGCTACATACATTATAGAAAGTAATCAAATGTTTAAAAAAACTTCATATTTATCACTGTGTAAATTAAATATTTCTTCTTATTAAAGTTACAAAAGTGATTTAGTCAAGAGCAGTGAGAGATTTTCTGTCTTTTGTTGTTTGATTAACATGAATAACAGACAGCAGGAATATTAGACTGCTGTCACTTTAAGAGCTGCCTAGATCCAATATACTGTTACATGTTTTCTTTCTCAGCTATTTGCTTTCACTTAAGACCTAAATTGCTGTGTTTACAAGGATACTTGCAAGTAGAGAAGGGCATTTTGGCACATACAAGTGTGTGTATTTAACTGTTCAAGGCCTATAAAGCTGCAAAAATAACTGTTCAATATTCCCGAGCATTATGAGCACCGTTTTCACATGCACACGCCTCTCTGACAGCGCTTGCATATAGCGAAATGAGTTCTCTTTCACTGCTGATTGCACTTCAATGGCTTAAAATCACTTGTTTTTAAACCACAATGCTAAAAAACGCATACAAACGATAAGTCTTCGTGACCACGTAGCACAGCAACGTCACGTGAGCGTGTGACCGCGATAGAAACGACAGTACAAAATCTCTACCAGTTGACAAATTTTTACCGGTTAATCGCGTCTACCGGTATATCGCCAGCCCATCATATTTTTGAAAATAATCCCATAGAATTACATTAACCTGTGGGTGGGTTAGGACTAGTAAACAACCACCCAAAACATGATAGCAGCCACTTAGCCACATCCAAGTAACCACACAAAACAACCTATCAACCAAATGAACAAACCCATCAGAGCACCTCAGCAACTGCACAGCATCACCCTGGCAACCATCCAGAACACCCTAACAACCACATCACAATGCATTAACAGATCAGAACACCTTAAAAAACTACACAGCAACCACCAACAACACCCTAGCACTGTGTCTGTGAATTTTGCCCTACAGAAAACATAGTTATTTATACCTACAGTTTAAAGGAGTTCAAAATGAAACTGTCTTGGTATCACATTCATCATATAAAGGTTCAGCTCTTGTTCTAATGCTGCACTGCCCTCAGTCTCTAAAGCCCTGATCGTATCCACTTATCGTCACATGGGAAATTTCGAATCAAACTGAAGGAGAATGATTAATTCAGACATATCTTAGATATCTAATATTGCCAGCAATGCAACATACTCAGGCAGGAAAGCGCACACGAACAAGTTCCAGTTCCCTCTACCTGTTTATGGTTCCTAAAACAAGTTTGTATTCTCGTGAAAGTCTGCTCCACAAAGTCCATTTTAGAGTAGTAGTGTATGTGTGTGTTACACAACACGGTGCGGCGTGTAAGGTTCCCATGAGCAGATATAGGACAAGAAGTAAGCCAATACCATCCTTGTAGCGGAACTCGGTTAGCAGGGAAAGAGACAGAACATATGAAGAGAGGGAGAGTGAAGAACAGAGAGGATGATGGGGGGTGACTCCATCAAGAGGATATAGGAAAGTTTAGGGGTGAACGGCCCCTTTGCAGAGAGCTTTAAAATCCCTCCTCCTTACCTTCCTATAAACTGACGGACCTGATTGAGCCACATCTGTGTGAGCAGGGAACAGAATGAACTTTTTCCACAGCTACCAATAGTGGGTGTATTGAGAAAATTTCATATTTCACATTTTGGTAAAATACCGACCATGTAAAATAAACAAAGAAAAAACTTGAGTTTTAATACATTTTTGACTCAGATATAAATGAGTCACAACAGATGACTCACAGTATAAGCAGATTGGAAAGACTGACTTGAAACTGATGCAAGTAATGCAAATATTTTAACAGACTGAAATGTAACTCCTTATTCCCTTATAAAATGTATGGACTACATTTCTGATTAATTTTATGATGTTTTGCATCTTTTTGAAGCTTGAGAGCTTAAGTTCTCATTCATTCATGTACACTACTGTTCAAAAGTTGCTGGTAAGATTTTTTTTTTTTTTTACTCTTTTTGAAGGAAGTCTTTTATGCTCACCAAGGCTGCATTAATTTGATTAAAAATAGAGTCTTTTGTCTTTACTGTCATCATGGTCAATTGAATGCATCACTGCTGGATAAAGTTTTTTTTTTTTTTTTTTTTGAAGGAAAAAAAAAACAACAACAAAAAAAAAAAAACTTACTGACTCCTGAGGATTAGTGTATAGTTGCATGAAATAAAAGTAACCAGTACTGTTTTCAAAATTTCTCTGTGTTCCACTAAAGAAAGAAAGTCAAATAGATTTAAAACAACATGAGGGAGAGTAAATGATGACAGAATCTAGAATGAACTATTTCTTTAAACCTGTGTTTTCATTCTGAAATGAACTGAACAGACCTAATCAGACCTATTAGGTAATACAAAGGCATTTTTATGTCAAATCAAGCCATTTACATTCAAACATAACGATGCATGAATGCCTCATACCACTGTCATAAGGTGCACCATATGCTTTGCACACAAAGTAATCATGGTGCTTTTCTTCTACAGATGGAAGTGGCATGGCAGACACCATCTCTCTTTTCTCACCGGACAGAGAGGAAACAAGATGGAGTGCCTCAAAGGAATTCAGCAGCAGGTAGGTGTGTGTGTGTGTGTGTGTGTGTGTGTGTGCATTAGAGGACAGCAGGTTGAAAGCCTTCCTTCTTTCAATCTACAGAATCCAGTGCGCACACACACACACACACACACAAACACACATAAAGCATCACAGTGAGCATGCTCAGTCGCTCGCTTCATTCAAGGTCAGTGCTGAGAGGCAGGTGATGACATCATTACTACAGCAGCTCAGTTATTTCACCGATCAATAGAGAAGCAGCAATGAGTTCATCTCAGCTAATGCCAGATGGCTGGAGCCACCCAATGAGAATCCGTTTCACAAATACACATATATATATCCCAGAAAGTGCAAGCAGCCATGGAGCGAGTGGCTGCGTTTATAATGATGAGAAATGACTTCATACAGTCTCGGTGCTGAGGGATGCTCCTTGTTTCCACAGCAATAATACAGTCTATTCATTCCACCATTTAACATAATGAGACAGGACTAGCTTATTCAGCCAGGGAAAAAGCAATATTTATACATGAAGCAAGCACAGAAAACCAGTGACTCATACTGGAGGACGGATGTCTCGGTATAATATTAATGGAAGACGGCTTTGGCTTGTACACTGTAATATTATTTAATAATGTGCCTTACAGGTCTGGAAGTATGTGTTTTAGAAATCATATTATGATGTGCTGAATGTAAAAGAAAAGGTGCTACAAAAAATCTTTTGTCAGATTTAAAACTGCTAAATTTTGCCACATTTAAATGCCACAAATAGAAAATGCTTAATGGCTTTTTACTACAATTATATATTTATTATTATACTTAAAAAAACAGCAAAAAAAGTCACTTAAAGGGCCATTAAAGTTTTAATAAAAAGATGCCATTATCATATAAGATAAAAACATGTAAAATGTAAAAAAAAATACTTTTCACAGAAATATGCTAAAATATGAAAGCCATTATGAAGTAAACTTCAATCTAATCTGTTTTTAATGAATTAATATACAGACTAAACACCATGTGCAATTTGACAGTTTGCATTTTCTCTGAATGTCAAGTTCAAGATTTATATTTAGATTCATTTTTGAGATTTAAACATAAATCTCATTTAACATTCATATCACAGATGAATATTTACAATCTCACTACCATTCAAAAGTTTGCCAACCTTTGCCATGAAAAGAACAAATACAAATACAGAATACAATTCTAAAAAACTTAAAATAAGAAACCGTTCTTTTAAACTGTAATTAAATTTCACAATATTACTGTATACTTGAACAAATAAATGCAACCTTTGTGAATGCAAGAGACTTCTTTCAAAAACATTAATTAAATCTTATCAACCCTGAACTAATGAAAAGTTGTGTAGATTTAACATTATGATTTATATTAAAGCATAAATCTGTGATAAAAATGAAAACTGAAAACTGTATTGCTCATTATTTCACATTCACTGCATAAGGTTGGCTCTATCATGCTACTTTACCACAAAATAAACAAATCTAGTTCATTTTCAAGCAATCACAGTTTTGATTAATAATTGGTCATTTGTTAATGGACTCTGCAGACATGCAGTGCTACTCAGAAAATGCTGAGAATTTTACCAGGGCAGTTGAACATTGATACCTCAGCTGTAGATATAGTCACAAATAAATCATGACAAGCGCAATCGTGTCATTAACAATCACAAAGCCTGTCACTCAACCTACAATCACCATTCAATACGTTCCCTTTGTGCGAAACTACTGGAGAGGTACAACAGGAGGAAGGGAAGTGGATATCTCTTCTACACTAATACACTCACACACTCTCACACACACACACTCATTTACAACTGCCTAAAAAGCCCCTCAAAGCTCCTGGTCACACTCAAAGTAGTAAAACTCAATCCGTGACAGGTTCATTCAGGGTCATTGTGAGGGACTGATGGAGAGATAGCTTTGTGCTTCCTGCGTTTCTCCTGCTGTGCTCAGCTGGGACAAATGCAGCAGTAATGGATAGTGTGAGGGGCAGGTACTTCTCTCAGGTTACCGTGTCGTACCCCAGGCTGACCTCATTCCTTTTAACTTCTCTCATTCTCTGTCTGTTTCTCTCTCTCTCTCTCTCACTCAGTGCTGAGGGCGTCATAGGTGCTGCTTTTCTCTGACAATCTGACTGACATTGTCATCCCATCATGTCAACGTGTGTGTGCTTTCGTTTGGCACTCTGGTCTTTTTTCTGTCAAGGATTTGTTTACCATTGCCTGAAAACAAAACTTTTGAAAGCTGTTTTCAACAACAGGATTACTAGTAACAGAAATATAAGAAATAGGAACATGAAATGGCTGTAAATATGTTAATATAGTAAAAGACAGTGCAAAAATGTGTGTGTGTGTGTGTGTGTGTGTGTGTGTGTGAGTGAGTGAGAGAGAGAGAGAGAGAGGGAAAATGTATCAGAGGAGGCCAGTGTTGTTATTGTTAACTAAAACTATTAAAAATCATTTTCATTAATTGAAATAAAGCTAAAAATATTAATATTAGATGAAAAAAATTAAACTTGAAAAACTTATATGAAAATGAAAAAAAAAAAATGTTGCTTTGGCAACTAACTTAAAAGTTAAAATTAAGCTCAAGTGCTACAATTACTAAAAAAATGACAAAAGCGCATAAAACGGACTAAAAATTAAACTAAAATTAAAATGCAAAACAAAAATAAAAGGCTATTTCAAAATATAAATAAATAATAAATATAAAAAAAATTCAAAATATAATTAAATATTATAACAGTACAAAAAACTAATGCTAAAATAACAAGGGAGGCAAAGGGAGGTTGAGTGTCCTCAAAATCTTACACAAAAAATATGTTATTTTGGGGAAAAAAAAATGATACAAACTATAATATGATAAAATTAAGTATTATTTTCATTAATTTATCTACACTGTAAATAGTATAGTTATATATATATATATATATATATATATTATTACAGCACGTTTTACTAGAAAATACTATTTAATTCTATGCCATTTCTTTGCAATCATTTGCTAAATTTAGCAGCAATTTCTGAGTGAAAATTTTTCAAAGTAAATCCTTTTTTTTTCAGCATGTGCATAACTCAGATATATATAGCTGGAAGCATACTACAATGTTTTATTTTCAGCTTTAGTTTGATTTACATATCAAACTCTGGAAAATTCCTTCATGTGCAGACGCTGCGTCATTCTTAACATGCTCCTTCTGACCACAGCATTTACAGAAATGTTTGGCATTGGATGAGATGGTTCAGACAAACAGAGCTTTGTGACTTAGCTATTTAGTGTTAAACAAACATGTAGTCAGCTTCACACAGAATATGAAAAAATACATAAAAGCAAAATTCGCTCCGGTCTATTTATCCGCAGTTAGAGAGGACAAGTAAATTAATCAAGCACCTACACACTTTATATGCGTAGGTTTTCACTTCACAACACCTCCAGTCTAACCCCTGCAATTGAGCCTCACACAAGCTCATAGACAGAAAAAAACACCATGTCTATGAAAAAGAATCAAAGCTGCAGAGATACAAAGGCAGATGAATAGATACAACAGCAAAAAAGGGAGAAAATAAAAGAGAAAGAGAGTGAGAGACAAGAACATGGGAGAGGGAAGGGAGAGTCTATTTCTGCAGATCTTCAAACGTTCAAAGCCCTGATGACTCCTCCAAAGCACGTATGAGACCGCCGCTCCTTCAGAACCCCTACTGTGAGACAAGCCTGAAAGAAGACCAAACTAGCTTTGTGCTAACATAAACTCATTCATACATAATTGATAGTATATATGACTCTGCAGAATTCAGAAACACCATACAGTCAGATTATGTAAAGGATATTAAATTCAAAGGAAAGATATTGTCTAAAGATAACTGACTGCATTTATTTCTATACACATACTGTTTGAGCGAGATCAAACAAGGAGACTGATAATGCAGTGCTGTTTTTAGACGCCAGATGGCGCTGTATTTCAAGTGATATGAGGGGGAAACGAGAACAGTTTTAGGATCAGTGAGAATATTTACACAAGTATTGCACTGAGAATGACTTTCATCTGTAGTCAGTGTTCAATGGGAGTGACTCAATGAAGTGAAGGATTATTAAATCAGATCTCAAGATTTGCACAACATTACTATATGTTATATATGGCACAGTGTACATCACCATGGAAGAAACCTGATGTATAATAACTGCATGTGGTTGGCCTACCATATGGTCTCAGTTTGCATTTGAACAAGCAGCACTGAGTCTGAACAACAGGCTGTAAAACACCTTAGATGTGTCCTAACTAGGCACGACAGTTGTCGACCCACACCGAACATGAAAAAGCAGTGTGATGCGACAAAATAACGAACAATTATAACATATTTGATGTTCATAGTTATGTGGAGCAGGATTTTGAACCAACAGGACTACATGGTGAGAGGAGTTTTACAGTCACTACAGTCACTGTATCCAAAATCATCCCCTATGAACTCATTCACTATTCTTTACATTACTCCTAGGGTGGCCATCTGACCGGTTTCAGGTCAGACAGTCCAGTTTTGACAGTCCAAGGCCTGGTATAAATAGCCTTTCATAAATAAACAAAAGAATAGGCTATTTAAGTTAATATTAAGTGATGTACATTTTACACACAGTATTGTCAATATTGACTGTTTTTGCTCTATTCCACCAACGAAAATATCTCCAAACAAAGTCACAAGAGAACTGTTGGTCTCTCCATTCAACACAGTTTTGTTCCTAAATGATTCAGCATTTTTTAATAAACTGGGTGGGTCAATGATTCAGTGACCCATTTATAAAGACAGCCACTTGCTTTGTTTCTAAATGAATCAGCCACTTTGAACAAATCAATTAAGTGAATGGATCAAGACAGCGATTTGCCGCCATCTACTGGTGGTTTTAATTTCATATTTAAAGTCTAATTTCATTTTTTCCCAACATTTCATATTTGTATAAGCTATTTTTTATTTGAAACATTAATCTCAACATTATGCAATTGTAACTGCAGTGTATATGCATTCATGGAATCTCTGAGCTGCATTAAACAGTTTGTAAATTTATTGATTAAATGTAAGAATTTACATTAAAGGCAAAACATGCTTTTTAAAAAGGTAGAAAAATTCCGTTCTGTCACTGCTTATAAATTTGGGATTATTTTTTTAGTTTAGATCCTTCAGTAAATCCTGTGGAGGTGCCTTTCTGGAGTTATAGAAATGTCCAATATAATTGCTCCATTAATATAGCTTACTGAATGAGAATGAATGAAAACGTTCAGCAGTTGAGCGTACATCAGTTGTGCGCTTATTATTGCAGTGCATTATGGGATTGAATGAGCACATTTGATAAATGTCCACTATGTTTTCGGACACCACTACAAATGGCTGTTTCCTCAAATGGTGCACTATATAAGGGTACAGGGGTTGATTCCAGACAAAATTATGGCGCTCAAATGCTCCAGCTTTGTGATATAAGGTTGGTTATAGGACTCTCAGGGTGGGCTGGACAGTTGGGTAGGTTTAGGTGTAGCCCAGACCACCCTGTGTAGCCGCCTGGATAAAATCCTTCCTGATTGGTTTGAACATGTTGTAGCATGAAGTTCTGCACTCTCTGCAACAGCAAATGGAGTTTGTATGCAAATGTTTTGAAGCGGGTGGGTAGGTGGGTGGGTAGGTGGTTTCTTGAGATCACTACAATATGGAAAACAGCACAAAACCTGATTAAACACCTCCAGGTCATGAATTGAGTGTAAACACAAGAAAAACAAAGAGAGAGAAGGTACACACAAATGAGAGGAAACCCCGGTGCAGGAGAATACAGGTATAGAAAAGGAACCTTTGACAGTGTGATGTTTAAATATGACATTTTTACAGGCAGTTTTAAGGGCGTCTCTCAGCCTGGCGCTGTGAGGAGAACAGACTAGCGGGCATGTAATGCTTACATTACACTGCATGCTTGGCAAACTCTCATCCATTATTTGAGAAATTCCCGTAATGACATCTCGTGCCTTTTTTTCCCCAAAATTCTCCTCCTCTTCTTCAAAGGGCTTTCTGTAATACAGTAGAATAAGAGTGTGTCTATTTTGAACAAACTGCACACAATACAAAATCTGTGCAGACGGACGTCACAGGCCCCTGTTTAACTGGGTTACATGTCGCTTTGAGCATTCGCTTGTGTGAACTCCAAATCGCCCCTTCATGTGCCCTGAAGTGTGCACGTTTGCACGAGAATGTGTCATGTGTGTCGCTTTAAGAGCGACGTGGTGTTCATTGAGGCAACCGCACGCTGCGAGTCTATTTATAACCTCTGTCTTTGAGGTCTCCATTACATTTGCATGGGAGCTGTGCACTCACACTTCCCTCGCATCTCATTTACATATGCCGTGTGGTTTTCCTGCTGTGGGTAACCATTCCGCTGGCTCTATGTTGTGTGTGTGTCTATGCATGCATGTGAGCAAGCATGTTTGCATGTCAGTATGACAGTAGTGGTCCTGATTCACATGCAGCCCTTGGCAACATGAGGTGAAAAAAAAAATGTGATTTTCAACAAAAATTAAATAAAATAAAACATATGTAGCCTATACATACATTTATAAAATAAAAAATAAATATAAAGTATATTTATATAGAAAAAAAAACTGGGTTATCTTTACCCATGTTTAAAAAAAATAAAATACATAATTAAATTATATACAAAATAATACAATAAAAATTAAACAGAAACAAAAAATATAAATTATATAGATGCATATGCTTATACTCATGTATAAAATAAAAAATACCTGTCGTTTACACATTTTAACAAATAAAATAAAATAGTAAAAGTAAACAGAAATAACAATTAAATATGTAGTCTTTATCTATGTTCAGAAAATAAAATATAAAATTAACTTAAAATTCAAACTAATACAACAAAAAATTAAATAGAAATAAATAATAATCTACAATGACTAAAAAATAATTCTCTACCCATGTTTAGAAAACAAAATACAACATTAAATGAAATACAAATTAATACAACAATAAAACTAAATACAAATAAAATGATCTCCGTAATCTACAAACATTATTATACAAAATTAGAAATGATTCTATAATGAACTTTCATCAGATAAATTGATCAATAAATTATAAAAAACCTGAAACTACATAAAATCTATTTTTTTTAAAAAACTATAAATAAATAAAGAATGCATTTGTATAGCATGTACCCTATGCTGCACCAGAAAGCGCTTTCACTCTGGGAGCCCGCCTATATTGCCTATGGCAGCATTTTGCACTATTGTTAACTACAATTGTTACAAGAGAGCATGTAGTAGAGCATGTGTGTGCTTGTTAGTCAGAAGGCTGTGCTTTCATTTCTTGTTACTACAGTGTGTTTGTGTGTGCGGTTGAGCAGGTCGGTGTGTACTCCAGCGAGCCCAGCCGCATGAGTGTTTATGATGAGTCACTGCCTGAAACAGCAGGGGGGATTACTTACACTCACTACACAAGCGTGTGAAAGCCAGCATGTGTGTACGCGTGTGAGAGAATTACGTCGGCGTGCAGAATCTGCATGAGTATCAGTGGCCATGTTTAAGTAAAAGAGGCCAGATCTGTACCCTTTCTACTCGTATCGGGTAAATGCGGTCTTGAGAGAGTCGTTGTGTTGCAGGACACAGGCAGGCGTTCGAATAAAGCCATGCAAAGCTGCAGCCAAGCACAGTATCACCAGATACACTCGCTGAGGAGCGACACGGAAGCTCCTCCCATACGCTTGTTCGTCAAGCTGCTGTTCTCGAACTTCACCGACGTTCATGAAGAACAGAGATTATGACAGTGGCAACACCTAGACTTCCTACTAGCACATTAATGACGTTACAGCTGTAATAAGACTTGCAACGAGATTTTCATGTGATAAAGGATGGTGTTGCTTAAGCAATGTCACTATTACTAGTGATGTTTTTACTAGTGCAACAGTGCCTATTACTACTGAGTGCAACAGTGCCTACTTTTTCAGTGGCCTTGATTCTGAAAGTATTTTTCCTGTGTATTTTTTCTATAGGGATTTTTAAAAAGGTATAAGCCATAAACCACCCATATCACCCTGTAACCCAAGACTGGTTGCCCACTGAAGCTAAGCAGGGTTGAGCCTGGACAGTACCTGGATGGGAGACCTCCATCCAAAAACTAGGTTGCTGCTGGAAGAGGTGTTAGTGAGGCCAGCAGGGGGTGCTCACCCTGTGGTCTGTGTGGGTCCTAATGCCCCAGTATAGTGATGGGGACGCTATACTGTAAAAAGCACCGTCTTTCGGATGAGACGTTAAACCGAGGTCCTGACTCTCTGTGGTCATTAAAAATCCCAGGATGTCCTTCGAAAAAGAGTAGGGGTGTTACCCCGGCATCCTGGCCAAATTTGCCCATTGGCCTCTGACCATCATGGCCTCCTAATCATCCCCATACACTGATTGGCTTCATCACTCTGTCTCCTCTCCACCAGTAAGCTGGTGTGTGGTGGGCGTTCTGGCGCACTATGGCTGCCGTCGCATCATCCAGGTGGATGCTGCACACTGGTGGTGGTTGAGGAGATACCCCCTTGTATGTAAAGCGCTTTGAGTGCCTTGAAAAGCGCTATATAAATGTAATGAATTATTTATTATTATTATTATTATAAACCAAACTAACCAGCTATTAGGTGAATCACAACAAAATCTGATTTGAAGCTAAAAAGTATTTGAAAGACAGACAAAAGGGAAAAGGTACAAGACTGATTACTTAGTTCACCCTAAGATAGTGGCAACATCTCCAAGATGCTTCAAGAAAGCTACCTGCAAAGCTACAGTTCTGTTAAAAGTTTTAGGCACTTGTGTAAAAGTGCTGTAAAATGAGGTTGCTCTCAAAAATAATGTCATAAATAGATTTTCTTTATCAATTAACTTCTATTAACTAAATTAAATCAACATTTGGTGTGAGCACACTATGCATTTAAAACAGCTTTTGCCCCATGTGCACTTGCGCATAGTTTTTCAGGTAGCTTTGCAGGTAGGTCTCTTGAAGCATCTTGGAGACATTACCACGGTTCTTCTGGATTTAGTCTGTCTCAGTTTGTTCTGTTTCTTCATGTCATTCCAGACAGATTGGATGATGATGAGATCAGATCTCTGTGTGGAGCACTGGCTGTTGTCAAACAAAAATCTCACTGGATTATTACAATTGATGGCAAAATGAATGTTTGGAAATGTAAACCGATATGTCCTACTGACACACTACAGCAAAAGATATTAATAACTGACTTAAAACAATTTTTTAAGCAGGTGAAAATGCTAGTGTTCTAATAATTTGGCCACCACTGTACATCTTGGATGGCTTGAGGGTGAGAAAATTAACAGCAAATTTAATTTTTGGGTGAACTATCCCTTTGAGGGTTTTAAAGGGATAGTTTAACCAAAAATGAAAATTCTGTTATTAATTACTCACCCTCATGTCGTTCCAAACCCGTAAGACTTTAGTTTATCTTCGGAACACAAAAAATTAAGATATTTTTGATGAAATCAAAGAGCTTTCTGACCCTGCACAGACAGCAATGCAACTGACACGTCCAAGTCCCAGAAACATAGTAAGGACATTTTTAAAATCGTCCATGTGACAACAGTGGTTCGACCTTAATTTTATGAAGCTAAGAGCATACTTTTTGTGCGCAAAGAAAACAAAAATAATGACTTTACTGCACATACAGGAGAGTACCACAACGTATTAACAAATCACATTCTAACAGCCATTGAGAACACCTTAGCAGCCATATAGTAACATACTGTAACAATCACTGAGGATACCTTAACAAGTGCATGGCAACAACCATTCAGGATTCTTGTTATGAGAATGATTAAGTGAGGCTGATTTTAAGAATATATTTCTCATGTTCATCCACACTGAGCAGCCACTGTCACAGGCTTTAATTCAGGCACAATGCAGAGGTCATTAGCGGTGATAGCCACTGACGTGGGCCGATCCTTCCGCTCAATGCTATTTGCAATCCAATCAACCTTGACTAGGAGCCCAGCTGGTTTTACAGCTCTGTCCGTGGGTAGCGAATCACAGCAACCTACAGCTCGCTCACCGTTTACAACCATCGATGGCCCTTTGCATTTAGCACGCTTAGCATTTCTGCCAGACCGAGAAGTAGGCAAGAGAAACCGAACAGCTTCACAAACTTAAGTTTAAAAGGCTGAGTCAACCACACCTGTGCCCTTTCATGCACTTTATCCCCAACATAGGTACATACACACACAAGAACAGATGCTTGCTAGTGGAGTGTGCGCACATATTCACTTAAACAAGCAGATGCAGCTGAAATGAAAGGATTTTCCTACACACTGCAAAAAATCCTATTCTTAATCAGTGTCTTGTTTTCCAGGAAATGTATCTCAGAAGCCTTGAAACACGATCAGTTTACTTGAGAAGCAAAATGCTGGGATAAGGTAAGCGTGATACCACTTATTTCCTTCTCAGCCTATCAAAAATAGGATTGCTGCTGATATTGATGCTAATATTATACCTCTAATCTAGTCGGTTTATTTTTGTTTCCAAACTGATTTTTTTCTTCTTTATTTATAACATTTAAAAAGGCCAAAATAGCAAATGATCTGATCCCTTTTAACGTGTAACATCACACAAACACATTATAGCAAATGTCATATTTAGCTTTGTCGTTATCTAGCGTGAAAAAACTCCAGATGTGGTTTGTCTGTTGTTCATTTCACCATCCGTTCTCTCTGTCTGAATGAGTGCTGTGACTGTCCGTTGCTGTCTGTCATTGCTTGTCAACATGTCTGCACAGCAAAATAAGTGAAAAGAGAAACGGTACCTGTCCTACATGTTGGGGTTGGTGTACAACTAAATTTATCTGACAAAAATTAAGCATGTAACACTTGACACTTCTCACACTTCTCAACAGGATTCAAAAATATCTTGCATGCATATTATTTTGAAGGCTTTCTCCGAATCTCAACATGGAAGTTTTGTTTGGAAAAATATGTGAATCGGATAGCAAAGTTGAAAGTATGAACAGAACTTTCAAAATCTGAAATCAAAAATCAAATTCAGATTTGAAGTTTATGCATGTAAACAAACACTGTGAAGGTAATCATTTATTTTGTCTAGTATATTTTTGATGTAATGAAAATAATTTAATAAATATAATAAATAGTATAATATTTAAATTGTATAAATACTATAATATAGCACATGTAAAAAGCATTATTATATTTATTTCTTATTTTCTAATAGTAATTTTTTACTAATTTCTAATAGTAATCACAGGACAACATCTCTCAAGAATTCTGCTGAAAATGTGCATGGTTACAGACTTTATTAAAACAAATGTAAGGATTGTTCACACAGTTTGATATGTTTCGATTTACAGTCATTTGATACATCTCCACTGCACACACTAAAGTCCCAGTGGGACCACCATTTAAATGGCTGTAAATGGGCAGTACGCACATTCGTGTGGGGAGCGGGGGCTGATATAATCAGTTAGCTTTGCCAGTGCCGTCCTCCTATTTGTGGCAGATTAGGGCTATCCACAGTTTGACAAACAGCTTTCTACACAACGCACCAATCATGGCTTTTTATCCCATTTTAGGCACAAGGAAGAAGGGCACTAGAGAGGCAGCAAATTACATGTGTCATTATTAATGGACCAGCGCTTGTGATAATGCATCTACATTAAGGCCCACACACTTCACGCACACACACAGCTAACTCCCTCCTCACAGCTGTCTGCGCCCCTCAGCGGGGCTTTTAGTTCTCAATCAATCGAATCCGCTGCCTCTTACACAAGCATGAGGACACAAGATGCACAAATCAAGGCACTCTTGCAAAAGTCTGACATTCTCACAGACATCAACCAAGCTAGCTTGCACACACACAAATGTGCATCTTCTGCAGGCTTCGCTGTGACGCTAAGTGTAGCAGAAGGTCCAGAGTAACAATAAATTGCCAAACTCCCACGTTCTTTAATTGAAACCTGCTAGCTTTGCTCTGATGCACTGCACAAGTCTGGAAGGGAAGTGTTTGAATTCAGAAGGGCCAAGAGCAAGAACCGAAGAGAATTCCTGCAAAAATACCATCCATTCTGCTGCTTTCAGAACAATTTCCATCAAGTGGGTTTAGAATGTGCTTTAAAAGAATAGTTCACTCAAAAATGAAATTCTGTCATCACATACAGTGCTCACACTCATGTCAATCCAAACCCTTAAGACTTGGGTCAATCCTCAAAATACAAATTAAGATATTTTTAATTAAACCTGAAGAAGTCCCTCCATTGCAAGTCTGGGTTAGCAAAATCAATATGAATTGATCAGCTTAATTCAAGAGTTGTGAAGTGATATGATCACTTTATATGATGAACAGATTCAATTTAGGCTTTTATTTACAGAAGAAGAAAGGAATTGCTATAGTTCATGAGATCTGAGGTCAGAGTACACATCTAAATCATTATTTCAAGTTATGGGTTTTTAAGTATATTTATCGATAGATAGATAGATAGATAGATAGATAGATAGATAGATAGATAGATAGATAGATAGATAGATAGATAATAGATAGATAGATAGATAGATAGATAGATAGATAGATAGATAGATATTCTTATTATTTATTTATTTATATTTATGCATTTATTCTGTATATTGGTTGGAACACATGACTTTGATTTGGCAGACAAAATGTTTTACTTTTTTAAATATTATTTTTAGAATAATAATAAAATAATAATAATAATAATAATATAGATTATGCCAATAAAGCTTCATTAAAATGAAAGATTTTTTCCTTTTTATGATATCAGTGGTAATATCCTGACAACTAAAAATATCAAAATTATGATCATCATAGAAGAGCAAAAATACTGTCAATGCTGGAGCTTTATAATTATTGCCATTATGTGCTTTACTACACACTAGTGCACAGAAAAAGTAATCTGCCTCTCCACACCTCATGAGAACAGCCTAAAGCATTACTACTTTAAGAGGAAGTTGATCTGTTTTGGTCAGTGCATAATGTTTGTGGCCACAGTTTATCTGTTTATACACTAGTCATATGATAGTGAATATAGTCCAGTTGAGTGGGAGTTTAAGTGCCGCTACACCACACCATCAGGCAGAGAGAGAGAGAGAGAATCAGGAGTGGTCTGGCTTTGGTATTTGCTGCCCAGATGGGTCCCTTGTTTTCAACAAAGTGTTCAACAGACAAAGTGTTAAAGAGAACCATACCGACTAAAACAAATGGAAACTCCCCCACATATCCATTAAACATCCACTATATGCACACTAACATAACTCATCCATATGATACTGCATGGTATATGTGCTGATAGAGATTCAATGCTGTTGCAGCAATCACTCCCATCTTCTCATTATTGATAAGTGCCCTTGTCCTACGCGCTGAGACGAGGAGGTTTCTTCAGCTCTCAGACTCCCTCTCACCTAATCAATGTGTTATGCTTCTTTACGGCTCCTCCAGTGTCTATTACAAACCATCCTGATCCATTTATCTGTGTCTAAGTCTGGAGGAATATCGAGATCAGGATGTTGTCTTAAGGTGATTGGTCATGCAGTGCAAATGATGAATCAATTAACTGATGTGTCAGTCGGTACGAAACCTCTTTGTGTTTCACAGGAGAAGTAAAGAGTGGCTTGGGAATTTTTTTTGTTTTGTTTTTGTGATGCTTGGTTTTGTTGACAATTCTCAAACATGCATTCACCACTGTATAGGGAACACTATAACAAAATACTACAATTTTCTGCACAGCTACAACTGAATTTTTAGTGTCATGGAGCTTGAGATATTCTTTTAATGAATCAATATCACTCACAAATGAGTCTCAGACAGCTCACTTACTGAATTCACTCTAATTAAACAATTTAGTTAGCTCATATCACATTTTTCTTTAATATCATGCAGTCTTAATTCCCGTCCCTTATAGTCAAATTGATGCACACCTTTTCCTCTGTCATTATGTACAACGGTGTATCAGTGTTTGAAACAATCACAGTAGATTCTGAATGTCAAATGGCTCCATTTCCTCTAGTTGTTCGTTACGGTATACACGACACTGACCCAAGGTCGGTGTAATTATGG
>JAFVLL020028125.1:0-30376 GCA_021397915.2 Tor tambroides
GTGACAGGGGAAAGTAATCCTATACACAGGCTGCTATTGTGAAATGAGAAGCTAGCCTCCTCGGCTGGCAGAGAGCAGATGCACCTCTCTTCCCCTATCCTAATCTGGAAAGGACTTAAAGGAGTCTTATCTCCGGGCTCTCCTGCTTCATTTCATGCTTGATTTACTTTAATTTGTCTGATAGGGCACGAGGATTTGGAAATGGCCCATCTTTCGCTGGAAAATGTTCTGATTTTTCTCCGGCATTGTTATGTGGCGGGTTTTGACTCTGGTTTCTCTCTCTCCATCTTTCTCTGCTTCTATTTCTCTCTTTTTTCCTCCCTCTCGCTCCCTCTGTCTGTCTTCCTGGAGAACAGATCTCGCTCCTGTGCAACATTCTGTTTGAGTGCATTTAGATTCAAGCTAACACAGCAGAAACGAAGTGTTTGTGTGTGTGTGTGATTTCACCAGCTCCAGTGTAGGTCTGTTTGCCTTTCAGATTGGCAGAGAGCGACGCCGGAGGACAGAGGAGCAGCCGAGTGCTTCAAACCACAGAGATCTTGTGTTTAAGGTATAGAGGGTGAGACTCGCCCTCGTCTCGCCCACAAGTGTGTGAGCTGATAAAGTCAGAGAAGAAGAGAGCTGCCGGCCCACACACGCCTGAACCTCCGCAGCTGGAGTTGCAGTCCCGGTACAGCTCTGTCTGTCTGAACCTCCGGCTCTATAAAACCTGGAGGAATCTATCCGGTAGCATTTCCATTCCTTTCAATGGCAGCTGCTCGGCTGGCACAGGACCCTGTGGATGCGCACTATTTGAAATCTGCCATCTTCGCTCACGGGCGCTCAGTTCTGCTGGCAGAACCAATTTGAGCCAATCACCTGAGCCATGAAAATGAAGTCATGATAAGTCCATTTCACGCTTTTAAAAGTCTTCTAAAAATAATAATAATAATCAGGCACTGGTACAACACTGATAATTGATCCTTTAAAACAATTCTGAACTTTGAAAACTAAAAAACATGCAGATTTTTTTGTCTATTACAATATACCATAATATAAAAATATTAAAATAAAATGTATTTGTATTTTTTTTATTTACTTATATGTATATATTAATAAATAAATTTATTATTTATTTATTTTAGGAGTTGATATTTGTGACATATTACTTAAAAAATAAATAAATAAATAAAAAACACGACATCATATCCTGCTGCCAATATACCAAACTACCAACCACTGACTACCAAGCTACCACTGCAAAAAACCCTCCCAAAAGATCAATATGGCATCTGTAGGAATTAACATCATTCTGATAGAAGCATTTTGATACATAAAAGAAACATAACTGAGAACTCCTTTAAATCTCTATATATCTAAATACAGTTTTCCTCTGTGCTGAACTCTACAAAAATCATTCAGAAGATTTCACAATCAGACAACTCTCTCGAACCACAAATCAATTCATCTCTAGTCAAGAACCTTTACAAAAGATGAGCTACCATGACAACACACTCATTCCCCAACTCCTCATTCTCTCCCTCTCTCCAAACACACACACATTCACGAAGACGATATGGAAAAGAGGACAGACATTGAAATTCTTGTCACAGGCTGAATTTATTTGACTCTGGCTCTGTGTGCGGTGATAAACAGAGTGATGATCCAGTCACACATCTTTATCCATGCTTTGGTTTAATTAACACTGACTTGTTTGTTGAAAAGATGATTAATATGCCAATGAAAATTGCATAATTGAATACCACAACACACATACAAGAAACTATAAGTTTCATGTGGAATTCTTTATAACAAAATAATAGTAACAACAACTACAGCAGCAGTAATAATAATAATTATTATTATTATTAAACTATTTGTCATTGTTGCTGAGATGTTGTCATAAAGCTTTCCATGAATGGTCCGACTGTACTAGAAGTGGAGGTAGTTTGGGGTTTGTGAAAGAATAGCGAACATGCATTTTTGTTTTTTCTGCTTCTCCCCCAAATAAGGGGGGCGTTTGCTTTGATATGGATGCCTCTCACAGCGCACCCTCTGTTTGCCCTCCTTCTCTTGCTGTTATTCCGCCCATATTCCATGTAGCTGTCAACAGGTCTGCCTAAGCTTTGGATCGGAGAATTCTGACTGCATGTATAAGTCATGCAGTTTCTAATTAACTGTCAGCTTTTATTTTATAATGCTTTCCAACGTGCCTCACCCAATCAGCATATAGAGTTCTGTTTTACAAATGAAAAATAAGATAAATTAAAACTAAAAAATATAATAACAATAATATAAAAGACAGAATTGTTTCTAGAAAAAAAATACATAACTGAATTAGGGACTGCTAATTTATCTATACACATCTCTACACAGTATCACGGCTTCCACAAATATATGAAGCAGCACAACAGTTTTCAACATTGAAAATAATAAGAAATGTTTGTTGAGCACCAAATCAGCATATCATAATGATTTCTAAAGGATTGTGTGAGGCTGAAGACCGGAGGAATGATGCTGAAAATTCAGCTTTGCATCACAGGAGTAAACTACATTTTAAAATATATTATAATAGAAAATAGTTATTTTAAATTGTAATAATATTTCACAATATTACTGTTGTTACTGTATTTTTGATCAAATATTTCAAGCTTTTGTGAGCATAAGAGCATATTTAACAAATATTTAATTTAAAAAAAATGGGAACATTATCAAAATACTTTAATAAACGCAAGTTTCTTATGAACCACAGCTTTTAGATGTTTTAGAGATATCTATAGATATAGTAGATAAAAGTGATATAATGATATATTGTTTTCTAGAAACATGAGATTCAACAAAAACAAAAACACAAAAATTAATTCCCAACACACTACAGAGGTCTGTATCCATAATGAGATGGAAACATCTTAGTTTGATAATAAAGAGTACAGCATTATTCTAGCTTGTTCACTACATCAGTTCATTTTCAGATTGATTCCATTGCTAACAAGCATGAAGTCATTGCTCTTAAACCTCTTAACATCTCGGATCAGTGAAGAAATTTGCATCTGGACACTTTAAGACTACGAGCGAAGAGTTTGAGTTAATCTCTGCTTGAGTATTTCATCAGCACAAGAATCAGCCACTATGTGTGTGGCAGTAAAGTACCAAATCTTAGCTCCTCCCTCCCCAGTAAACACAAAACCGAGCCCCGCCCACAAAGGGGCATTCGTGCATTAGGTTGTTGCATTAGTTCAGTTGCCAAACATCACCGGAAACCACATCCACCTTATTTAGTCCTTTTAAATACATCGATTCTTCGACCCACCTCGTCTACATAACTGGCTCATTCAGTAGCAAATTCTACTGTAGCGCATTGTCACGACAATCTGATTTTGCACAATACCACTTATCTGCGCGAGACTAGCAAGAGAAAGCCTGCGGTAAGATGGCTGAGAGCAGCGAACGAGACACCCTCGCTCGGAAAATGAGCGGCAGCCAGGCATGTCAAAATTTCTTGATTACATGGGAAATAAACAACTCCAACTGAAAGCCTCCGCTCAAACTTGGTGCTTTGCATACATTAAATTCCGGTCTGTCTATAAGTCGTCTTAAAACGCTTAGGTATCAGCGCGAGCGCCTCTGACAACGTTCCCTCACGAGTTCGTCTGCGCCGTTATCAGACCTCTCAAATGGATCTCCAGCTCCAGTGACAAAAGCCAGACGGAGCTCTCCTAAAGGATACATCTTTTTATCCACGCGCTTCCTCGCCAATCCACATGTGCGAGCGCCGCTGCGGCCCGAGCAGGAGTTTACCAATCTTTGCTTTCCAAGACTCTCTCTCTCTCTCTCTCTCTCTCCTCTCTGTGTTAAAGGCTTGAGGGGTTCAATCAATGCTGCTTTGATCTCGGCTGGAACTATAATTATTTAACATTGTTACAAGGATTTCTCTAATCCATTCTACCATTAAATCCCTTTTAGACCCTCATCTTCAGGAGCCTAATCTGCATCTGGGTCCCCCTCCCTCCCCTCGGACGGCACCGTGACTTAACAGACTTCGGTGAATAATTAGAGGAAAAGATACAAATGCAAAAAGAAAGATGAGAAACTTTGCCAGTCGCTGGACACGGGCAGGTGTCGGTTGCTGGATGCTGATGATTGGCTTTTGCATGCAACGTTTCTTTATGGGTACGGTGGGATGTTTATCTCAAGTCCTGGCATTAAAGCAAGTAATTCAAAAGCTGTCAACAACCAGACAATGGAGTGCCGGTTTGCAGCGATTTGAATGTTTAATTCCTGGATTCTAGGTCATTGCTAAATATGCTGACAAACACAGACTGATTCAAACAGTCTGTGTGTTAAAGGAGCAAACCCTTGTGTAATTGTGTTAAATATGATAAATCAGTGGCACCATTAAAGGGTTAATTCACCTAACAATTAAAATTCCGGAATAATTTACTAACCCTAATGTCATTCCAAGCCCATATGACTTCCTTTCTTAGTGACCACAGACTGACAAGTTCCATGAAGTTTCACAAAAATACAGCACAAAAGTCCAAAAAAAGCAGTTGTACATCATATTCAGGTTTTCTAAAGCCATATGATACCTTCATGTGAGTAACAGACATGAATGAGTTTTTTTTAATCAAAAACAGACCCATCTGCTTTAGCTCAAGTCTCATTTTTGTTTGCACACCTTCAGTTAAATGATCTCAAAATACTCATTTTCCAGCAAAACTATCTAAAAATCCTTAAAACAACATACATTAATTTGAGATGCAACACTGCTTAAGATATGAATATCTTGATATCCTGAATAAAAGTGTATTTTTTTCATTTGTCCATCCAAATTTACTTTATTTTCCCTCATGTCATTCCAAAACCTTATGGCTTTCTTTCTTCTGTAGATGGAAAAAAGATATTTGGTATGAATGTTGGTAACCCAATAGTTTCATTTCCCATTGACTTCCATTTTATGGACAAAAATACAATGCAAGTCAATGGGAACCAAGGGCCAGATTTACTTGTGCCAGTGCAATCCGTCTTTTAGTGTTAAAATAGTACTGTCAGGATTTACTAAATACACGCAGTGAAGAACTAGTGCTGAAAAGGCGTGGACACAGTTATTTTTGCACCTGACCTTATTGAATATGCATTTCTAGGAGTTTCCCTTTCAGATGCAAAATTTATGGGAGGAGAGTATTAAAATGAAGCACAAATCGCGATTTACTAACGTTTGCGCTCGTCAGATTACTGGTATTTGCGCCACTATTTAACACCCAAAAAAGCATGTCTTAAAGCAGGCGGTAATTTGTGCTGCTCTTGGTAGACTGCACTGGTAAAAAAAATAAAATAAAATAAAATAAAAATTTTTTTTAATTTAAAATAAAATAAAATAAACTAAACAAGTAAGTCAAACAACATGAAGAATTTTCTTTTTTGTCAAAATAAGTCTAATAAAAACCCAAGAAGTCATTTTTGCAGTTAAAAGACTTGGAATATAACACAAAAGCCACACAGTCTACTTTTACATTATTTTTGGTTGCTTGTTTGGCATTTTTGAAGCCTTATTTGCTTTCATTAAATTGAAAAGCATAAACATTCTCCTTTTGTGTTCCACATGAAAAAAAAAACCCATCATGCTGGTTTGGAACAACATGAGTAAATGATGACAGAATATTTATTTTTGGGTGAACTATTCCTTTAAGACCTTCATCCATCTTTTCGCTGCATATTTTCAGATCTGCACAGAAATCTAAGGCGGTTAGCACTGAACCCATAACTGCCATCTGTTTGTTTTGGGCTGGGATGAACAAAAAAGACACGTTGATAACTGTGACGCATGTTGAAAAAACACCCAATGGCCTTTTCAAATATTTGTGCCGCTGTGTTTTGCGCCGATATAAATAGCAGCACAGCAAATGCAAACATTTGTCGAGGCACCTGCCATGCTATCGTGACCATCTGCTCCACAAATTCACTTAGCATGACATATGTGCATTAAAGCTGAAGCGGCTATTGTTTGGTGCGGATGAGGGGGTCCGGTCAAGGGCGGACAGTGTCAGCACCACGTACAGGTGGGCTGAGAGGAGAACAGGGAATCTATATGTGTTTCCTGACTGTGAGGCGGAGGCAGTTGGATACCCGCTCCTGTCTGTCTTCAGGGCTTCCTCAGCAGAACCTGCCCATGTTCGGCTTGTGGCCCGGGTCCAGTTGGCACACACAGGCGAAACCGACTGTGTCCGACAGGCACTGCTGAGCTTAGACAGCCGTCCATGAGGAAGTGTGTTAGTCCTCAAGGTGATTGGATCTAGCTGAGGGTTACTCAGTGCTCATTGGATGACCAATATTCTCCATTCATCATCATCTCCTTATGCATTATCAAAATATATGATAGTAAAAAAAAAAAAAAAAAAAAAAGGTAATTTAAAGGTAAATTACTTCCTTTTTGTGCAAGAGAGCTTTACTCACATTTTAAGTTGAATAAAATATAAATAAAAAATATAATTCTAAAACTTGATCACACAAGTGGTTCTGGACAAAACAAAACAAAACAAAAAACACAAGTGTCTCTCCATTTATACTGTCTCTCTTTTTAGTTAAAATAAAATTAAATTAATTTTACTATATACATGGACCTTTGTAATATATATATATATATATATATATATATATATATATATTTATTTTAACTAAAATGAGAGAGACACCTACACAAATATAATGACAAATAAATACAAACTTTATAAATATTACATATTAATATATATTATCAATAGTATCACACACACACACACACACACACACACACACACACACACATATACTTTAATATAAGAGAGACCAAAATGTCTTGTTTTCCTCAGTATAACTCCTTTAAGTTAAAGTTAAAGGCTTCTATTTAAGGGCAGACGTAGCGATAAGTACAAAAAAAAAAAAAAGAAGTTCATTAATCCATAAATGCTTCCTTCCCTTTCCGTTCCTGCACATGCACTTTCTTTATGCCTTGAGGAGCGTGTCAAGATATGTATCAAAGACGTCCATGATAATTAACAAAATAGCTGTACAGGCTATTACCACTAATATACAGAAGCCCATGACGAGAGAGAATGAAGAAGACGGAGGAGCAGATAACAGAGCACCGCCTTTATGAGCTGAGAGTGGATGTTCTTTTAATCTCAGGGATGCTCTTCTGCCTTCACAGAACATGCTTACGGACTAGAAGGAAGTTATAAGTGAACTTTTGTGGAACTCAAGTGCTTATAGGGGTCAAATTCTGTGCCAAGAATTGGCATAATGTAGATTTTTGTGATCATTTTTCAGCCTCTCTCTGACCATTTTGATCCATCCAAGTACAGTATCTTGAATCTTTGGATCTGTTCACTGATTAGCTCAGTGTTTCTGTTGGTTGTATGGTTACTGTAGTACACTCTTAAAAATAAAGGTGCTTCAAAAGGTTCTTCAAGCGATGCCATAGAAGAACCATTTTTGGTTCCACAAAGAACCATTCAGTCAAAGGTTCTTTAAAGAACCATCTCTTCCTTACCTTTTTATAATCTGAAGAACCTTCTTTCACCACAAAGAACCTTTTGTGAAACAAAAAGGTTCTTCAGATGTTAAAGGTTCTTTATGGAACCATTTAGACAAAAAGGTTCTTCTATGGCATCGTGAAGAGTGTAGGTGGTGAAAAGTGTTCTGAATGTGGCAATGAATCATACACTCAACTTACTCGTTCACAAATGTGTCTGGTTCAGATTCAAAGCACTGACTCGTTCAGTAGGTTCAAACAATGGAAAAGTGTCACATGCTTGAGATGAAGAGATGAAAAATCAGTGCATGGGCATGAATGAGAGTCATTCATTCACATAAAACATTCAAAAACACATTACTAGTTAGCTTTGCTATTTTCATTAGTAATCAGTTACATGCAAAATAAAATTATAGTAATTATAGTAATGTTTCATGTTTTATACCACCTCTCATGTGAAAGGAATATGATACACAGCCAGTTACTTAAACTGAAATGAAATATTTAAAAAAACCTTAAACTTACTTTATTTCAGGTAGTTGATTTTAATTTAGTACATTTATTTAGTTTAACTTGATGCACTAAAATAACCAAAACTTAAGCTAAAACTAAAATAACTTAATATAAACACTACATATACACATATTTAATAAATATATAATAATAAATAATAACATATTATTAATAATAATGATGGTAGGTTATTATTAATAATAACAAATAATATAATATAATAACTAAATAATAATAAATAATATATAATAAATAAAAACCTAATAAAAAAAAACACAAAATTACAAAAAATAAATAAAATAAATGATTTTTTTTTTTAATTAAAACAGAAAAAATGCAAATGAAAACAACATTAAAAAAAACTAGCAGAATCTCAACAATAGTAAAATAACATGGTTTTTATAGTTAAGTAGAAATTCAACTATATACAAAATAATATTTGAAATAACTGACATAAAATTACATTTAAAAACCTTAAACTTTTCTCATTTTCATTTAGTTTAATTTGATGTACTAAAATAACTAAAATTGAAATATAATTAATAAAAACTATATAGACATATTTAAAAACAACAAAAAAACACACAACAAAATTACTAAAACTTTAAAGTAAAATTAAAATTAAACCAGAATATACAGAAGAAAAAAAAAAAAAAAAAAATATATATATATATATATATATATATATATATATATATATATACTGTGTGTGTGTGTATATATATATATATATATATATATATATATAAACTATAACAATATCTCAATAATACTAAAATCACACTGGTCAGGTACCAAGTAAAACACCACTGATTTGTGACTCCTTTAACATTGAAGCATGTGAACTTTTGCCACTTTTACACTACAGCAAATCTTGGAATTGGTTTTAAAAGATTGTTAAAGCAGGAGCAACCTGTGCAAGTCTCTTCATTAAGATACTGTCCTTCTTTTGATGTACTTTCTATTAAATATCCCATTCACACTGAAAAATTAAGAATTATCTGTTTCCGATCGTAATCATGCATTTTAACTTAAGCCGGGCAATAACAAAGTGTCCAGAGTAAAAAATAAAATAAATAAAGTGATAACAAGGTAGTCTCTTAAACTAAATAAATTTGCTTTTAATCGCTGTGAACAGGAAGTCATGTCATTTGAGATGTTCATATTTGATGGTGTGATTCCCATCTTTATTTAAATTATAACAGGGCCATCTGACTTTTCCAACACAATGGGAGGAATGAAAGGGGGGAAATGGCCTTTCAGAAGAAGACATGACATGAAAGTGAATGCGGTTATTACGTGCGGAGATTAATGTCCACTGTACAGCTCCCCGAGAGACAGTGATGCAGCTGCGTGAGCGATGTCATATCCTGTATTCTGAGAGGGTTGTTTCCTGTTGGGCGATTTTCTCATTTGCATTCTATTTTGCCAGAAACCCACATTCCTGCTGGAGTTTGACAGTAATGTCTCTGTGAGGAGCGAATGGGGCATGTAGAATAGATGGTATCTGTGTAATGTAACAAGATTATCAGCAGCATTAACAACCGTCGGCGCTATCAGAGAGATCGTGGTGGGAGGTAAATATGGAATTCAGCGGTGAGATGAATCTGACAAACTAGATTAAAAGGGATAGTTCCGGCAAAAATTAAAATTCTGTCATTATCTACTCACCCTCATGTGGCTCCAATGAGATTTGAGCGCAAGATTTTCAGTGAATAACGTCTTGAATGTCAGTCTGATGCTCACACAAAGCTATTGTATGACTTCAGAAGACTTGGAATATAGCACACGATTCATATGGACTACTTTCATGTTTTTTATGGTGATTATTGTTCCTTTTTAGCTGTTTTATAGGTCATATGTTCTGTGAAGACAGAAGTTTTTTTTTTTCTCTCGGTGTAACGATTATTGGGATGCACCAGCATTACAATTCTAGATAGTTGGAATTTAGAAAAAATTGGAATAATTAATCATTTGTAATGAATAAATTACGTAACTGTATTCTTGATCAAATGATATAGATATATATATATATATATATATATATATATATATGAATTCTCACAATGTTATAATTCACATAGTGAATAATGTATTTATTCATTTATTTTACACGTGACTCTTCAGAGGATAAGCTGTTATTTTAATAAAATTAATATAAATTAATTTATTAATTTGTTTCATTTTTGTGGTATTTAACAGTGTGAGAGTTAGATGATGACAAAATAAATAAATATAAAAATAGAGAAAAATTGAGCATGCACACTGAAATATGCTGTACATGGTGATAAATAATAATAATAAAAAATGTCTGATTGTAATTGGATGATAACTGTAAATAAACAGTATCATGCATCACTAAATGAACTGAAACTATAACACCAACTTCTCGACTGATTTCAGACTAGTTAGCAGTGTTTGCGAAGGCAACCGCTTACACTAAGCAACAAACCTCCAACACAAAATACTGAAGTTCAGCATGTAACACACTTGGCTTCATTTATGCTCCAAACCTGAGTGACACCAGAAATCATGCAGCTTTTTGTATGTTTCTTTTTCTAAGAGATCAGATTTACAATTTTGACCTAGCAGGTGATAAAACAGGTGAAAAGAATCCCACAGACTAACACTCGAGCCATATCTGGAGACCTCAAGCATCACTTACATTTCTATCAGAAAATGTAAAATTCTAGTGTTGTTATGGAACATGCTTCTTTGTGTGATACTTTCACAGATGAGCGACACAACCAACAAAAATCATTCATTCAAAACAAATAGGGAGGGAATTGTCTCTGTCTCAGCATTACAGCATGGATGATCAGAGAGACATTGGGCTGCTTAGCGCCCCTCCACACCGCCTCCTCTTTCTTTTCTTTTTTTTTTTTTTTTTTTTTTTTTTAAAAAGCAGGAGTTTAAAGCTCAGCATTTTCTTCCGGAAAGCCTTAGCTGGTCTATGATGCCTCTTTTTGTATGCGCTTGCCCCCATCGTTGTGTGACTGACCCCCTTAGCCCTGCTGGCTGCCTGATCACAGGGACCGTTTATTACCGTCGTCCCTACCGCTCTTATCTTACGCCGCCAATGCTCATTTCCTTTCCAGATTGAAATGCAAATGTGAAATTTAATGATAAATGCATTATCTGATAGGTGCTGATAACTCTGATTCGCTGTCAGTATAAAATACACACCCCAGGGGGCTCACCGGTGTCAACTTGCCAAAATCCACTTTCTTATAAATGTACGTACCTGCAATAAATTCTGGAGGTCATATGCATTAAAAGGGGAATCATATTTTGTGTATTCTGCGATGTGATGCCACGGCTGAACAGTAATTGCTGCCGTTGCTATCTTGTTGGATGTATTATCCATCACTTTGATGAAGTGACTTTTAAGAAGTGCAAAAAGACAGATAAAACAGATTTTTTTTCTCTACCGAGAGACGGCGAGGGAAAATCTGCATGGTAAGGCGAGATTCTTGGAAAAGAAAAGATATCTGTTTTTACGTCTGTTGTGTGCTTTCTACTGAAGCTTAAAGGGATGGTTTATCCAAAAAGTGAAAATTCTGTCATCATTTTCTCACCCTCATGTCATTCCGAACCTGTATGAATTCCTTTCTTCTGTGTAACATAAAAGGAGAACATTTGCAGAATATCCATACTGCTCTTTTTCCATATAATGAAAGTATATAGTGCATATAATACATACAACTCTTGTCATGTATTTCAAGTTTTCTTAAGTTTTCTGAGGCGAATGTTAAGTAATAAGTAATCAGTAATTATTTAAGTAATAATTTAAAGTCAAAATGAGATTTTTATTTTATTGTATTTTATCTATTTATTTCTTTTTTTGTCAGTTTTAGTCATTTTTTTCCTGTTTCTTCAAATAAAACTACTGAATGGCTTCAGTAGACTTAGCAGAAAATAACACATGATCAATATGGACTATTTTTACAGTGCTTTTATAGTGATTCAATGTCCTATTTTTTAAGTTTGATGGCACCTGGTTACTGTATGCTTTTACTGTAAAAAAAAAAAAAAAAAAAGCCCAACTAAAGTCTAATATCTTCTGTGAAAAAAACACAGGTCTGTCATACTGTTTGGAGCAACAAGACAGTAAATAAATATTACAGAATTTCTTTCATGTATAGAAATTGTACATGTCACATGTGAACAACAAAACACTAATTATTAGCAGATGCAAAACACGTCAGATTATATAATAATCTCCTCATTTCATAAAATATAATAGCAGTTGCATCATGCACTTACAACCATGGAAAACGGAGTAGACAGCATGCTAAAAAACAAGCACAAAAAGCGTAGTAAATGCTAATGTGCACCATTTCGCCTTCTTTCCTTAGTAACCCGGTCACTGTTTTTTATGTTAATACAATGAGACTGTGATCAAAATCAGATCACCACATCACAATTCAACATAAGTTAGAAAAAATACGCTCTTCGTAATTCAAGAGCTCATTAAGTCTTCAGAAGCAGCCGAGAGTTTTACCTCTGTCGGGTGGCCTTGTCAAGGATATCTTTAGATGTCCTGCTATTGAGCGTCTGAAATCCCCTGATCCCAGATGGATTCATTTAAAACGTGTCATAATGAGCCGCTTACAAGTGATTACTGGCCGCTAGCTAATGGGCTAAACGGTTAAAGGAGGGCCAGGAATGATGGCGTGCTGGATTGGACCTTCAGGACTGAGTAGCATATCAGAGGGGCACTGTGCACTGGTTTTGCTCTCTGATATTTCTGTTCTCCAGCATATAAAATCAGAAAGCTTTTGTGGTGCAGAAAGGCTCTAGGAGATGATCACCAATCCACGAAGGACTGTGGACCAGGGCAATGGGAGTTCAAACTAAGAAACCTATGGAGGCCCAACACTTAAAAACATGCTACTTGTTGATTAATTTTCTCTTTATTTCTCATACTTGTGACTTTATTTCTCAGAGTTAGTTAAATGGCTAGTAAACAACTTGTTTATCTCTATTTAACATCCACTTCACAAAAGGTTCTTTATATTATTAAAGTGTTCTTCCCATTAAGAAAAATGGTTCTTTTAAGAACTGTTTATGCAAAGGTTCTTTGGGGAACCTAAAATGGTTCTTCTATGGCATCAGTGCAAAACACCCTTGGAACATTTATTTTTAATAGTGTACTTATGATTTAAATTCTTATTCACATGCATTTTCACAACTGCAACATGACATCAACGTGTTTGTTCTGTTTTACATAGTCAATAGACTTTAGTTTACATCGCAGCCTGAACCCTGATTTGCTTCTTGCTAATGCTAGTCAGAAGGACACTGTATTAGGGGAGGAACATTCTCATTCTAAAGAGTATATGACTGAACAAAAATTTGGATACACCTCTGAGTGCAAGATGATCCATCAATATATTTGGTCAGTTTTTACCATAATTAGAAAAACTTTAATCTTTTAAGTGTGTCTGTCTGTTAAAAGCAGTGTTATTATCGTTAACTAGAACCAAAACTAAAACCATAACGATTTTTTTTAACTGAAATATTTTAGTTTAACTTGATGTATTAAAATAACTACAATTAAAACTGAAACGAAAATGAATAAAAACTATATAGACATTAAAAAACAACAACTGGTAAATAATAAATAATCAAACTAATAAAAATGACAAAATAAAATTATGAAAACTTTAACTTCAATTAAAATGAATATGGAGCATACAAAAATAAAAACTATTTCAAAATATATATAAAAAAAAAATGGTAAGAGTATTTCAATGATATATAAAATATCACTGGTTAAAAAGTTCAATAGGTCAACATCTGGGACTATACTAGCATACTAGCAAAGACCATAATGTCTTTGGGTTACAAGTTGGTGTTGCCAGTGTCACAAAATTTGTCTTTCTTGTCCATCACTGTCAGTTTGAAAAAGGCTTCCATACAAAAGGAAATAACAATAAGTCAGACAACATATTGTCTGTACAGATACTTAATGTAAAGTGAGAACTGGAGATATAAAGTCACAATTATGAGACATATTGTCAAAATTCATGGTTCTATAACACAAACACATGTGCTTTAACACGATCAGATGATGCACTTACGTGGACCGTCCCATTCCTCTGGCTCCAGAGGGGGGTGTCTGGTCTTCTCACTGTCTGTTTCCATCTCTGTCTCTCCTGTTTCTCTGTTGCCGTTCTCTTCCCCTAAAAACACAATAAATAAATCATATATTTGTCTACACTTCAAACTGACACTTGATACTTCATTAATTTACGTTTATTTTCAAGGATTGATGGTTGAATAGACAGGCAGACAGATAGACAGACAGAGACAGACAGACAGACAGACAGAGACAGACAGACAGACACAGAGACAGAGACAGAGACAGATAGATAGATAGATAGATAGATAGATAGATAGATAGATAGATAGATCCCACAAAGCGCACTGGAGTCACAGTCTGAGTACAGATGCTTCGTGGCAGCGTCTCGGCGACCCTGAAACGTGGCGGAACGGCCTTCACCATGGTCCTCAAACACACACTGGTCCATCCGGATGGGTTAATCTAAAGATCAAATTCTCTCGCCACGGTGTGTTTAAGCCAGTTAAGACGTGGTTCACTTCAAAGGCAGGCAGTAAACATGGCCAAAAGGATCGCAGCTTCTTGCTTGCCTCTGCACACCCGGGCGAGAGGAGAGGGCCACGCTGCCCTACTTACTGCACATGAGGTCATTCTGACCTATTTTCCTGCATGCAAGTTCCTGCTAGGGCTCAGCTTTTTTTATTCATTCTGTCCTCCTCACTCCCCCACTAAAAAGTGCCTCACTATTTGTACTGTCAGGCCTTGAGAAGCTCCTTAGCATACTCATTGAGCATTACCATAAGGATAACAAAAGGCAATATCAACAGTTCCTTTCCAGTGTAGCGAGTTTGGGAAGGCAGCGAGATAACATTAAAGGCTCTACCTTGATCTCCGGCGAACATGTTAAGCCCTGTAACGAAACGTCTTGGAACTGTTTAATTACCGCTCAGGAAATGAAGCTACAAGATGATTCGTTAATTAAGCAGTGATTAAGGATTTTCTGCCTTCTATCTAACACCGTTTGCAATGCATTTTAAACACAATCGCCCAGGCAACCTCGCAGGGAACAAGTGTCACAGCCGCTTGATGAAGTTTCTTTCAGGAACATGGAGGGAATCCACCGGGAAAACATTGCGCCACGCAGGTACAGTGCAACAGAAATGACCTGCATAAAATGAGGAAGACTTACATGCAACAGAATATATTCTGACGTTTTTTTTTTTAAATCCAAGTCAGAAGTCACATATGATTTATTTCTTGTTTGGGACACACCTTGCCTGTATTTTTGCATTCCTCCATGTTTCTTTGTCACTCTTGTATGCAGTTTATATAAATATCCATCTTGCTTCTCAGCAGGCAGATAAATAACAGGGTCAGAAATTAACCAGGGCTCAGGGCAAAAATGCCCCAGATATTCACTCCAGAATTTCCATTTCTAAATTTATTAATTTAGCAGACACTTTCATCCAAAGTGACTTACAAATCAGAATAACACAAGCAGAGGCAATTCATTCAAGAGGAAACCAATACAAGCTAAATGCTAGAGCAGAACAAGCTACTTAGTTAGAAAGTGCTTTTGGAAAAGATGTAAAGATCTGTTTTTTTAATTGTTGAAGATTTGAGAATGAAACCATGTGACCAGCCAATTATTAAGAGTGTTTGGATTGCATTTATTGAAAAAATAAATTACAAGCTTTTTGTAATTTAAATTATAATGTTATATTAAAATATAATTTCCTGTGTATCTGACAATCATTTTAAATTTAGAAGTAATAATCATAATTGTTCAGAATGAGAAATAATTAACTGATTGATTAAGCTGATGTATAGTACTTGACACTTTATTATATATATATATATATATATATATATATATATTAAAAACTCCAATCGTACATTTACATTTATTCATTTAGCAGATACTTTTATCCAAAGCAACTTACAAATGTGTAGTATCACGAGCAATTCATCATAAGAACCAACAATATTCATAGTACACAACATGCCAAGATTAAAGTATACACTAGATTACAATACAAAAAAAGATAAAAGGACTATTAAAATTGCTTAAAAATACATAAAATAGTATATAACTCTTTAAAACACAACTGAAATCTTCTTTATTGGGAGGACTTAATACATAGTTTAGCTATCAATACAAGATTTAACCCAATATTTATGTGTCCTATGTGTTTTTATGCTAATTAGAGCATTGAGTCATTAGCTTAGCAATATGCTAATGCCTATAATCGAATTGGAATTAACTTTGAGCTTGCCAAGACTTTTGTGTGATGTGTGTGAGTGACCGTTGAATGAATTGCTACTTGTGAAATGCGTTTCAAATCAGTCACTTCTGACAATTAGGATACTGCCTAGGAAGGTAGCTGTCTTTGTAGAGTCAGCTCACTAGGGTTTGAAACAGAGTTTAAATCCGTGTCAAATGAGGTGGGACAGACATAATGTTTACAGCCCTTCTGCTCACTGGTCTAAAAAGAGAAAAAGAGTAAGAGATTGATCTGGGCGCCAAGATGTTGTTTGCATGCGTGCGTTCAACCATGCATGCATATGTCAGACATTAGGATAGAGTTAGTGAGAAATCAGCCAAACAGATCGCAGCTCCTCTGTTCTGTCTAATGGCAGTGACATGCATATGGGTCAATAAGCTTATAGGCGATTTACACAAACAGCTCCTGCAGCAAGGTAGACACAAAGTCATATTGGCTTTTCTCTTCCTCTCAGCATTGTTCTACCAAGGAAGCCCTTGAAAATGTCAATCTGGTGAGGGTGATTTTAAGGAGATCTAAGCTTTCTAATCCCAACAAACTGAGAGAGAGTGACAGAAAGATCAAATAGACTAATGCTATAGTCTAGATTGTGAATGACCACACATACACAGAAGTCCACAGAAAGATTCACATATAACACAATATCTGTGCTGAGAGTGCAAAAAAGCATTCAATATGCTAAAAAAAAAAAAAAAAAAAGATTCTGTATGCTAATGGTACAACAATGTGGCTAAAAGAATAGACTAAATAAAATAAATATTGCTTATAGCTCGCACTGAAAATAACTTTTTCACTGGTTATATCTAGGGCTGGATATCAAGAACCGGTTCCACTTTAGAACCGGTTCCAAATTTCCAATAACCGGGTATTCGATAAGACACGTGTGTTTCGATTCCGCTTAACGATTCTTGCGTTCACATTTTAATGTGATTTTAAACTATTTCAGCGCAGGAAGTGAATGAACATGCGCACTGTTTGCGTGCAGCACACACATCTGAAGCACGAGCACAGAGAACAGCGACTTTGACAGCGGTCCCAGTGCGGGTTCTGTGTCCGTTCTCAAACCGTTCCATGCATTTCCACTGCAGAAAGGTTGTTCTGGGCCGGAACTGACTTCTCTTTCTCATTTATTGACCACTATGCACAAAAACACGTCAATATATCATCATAAACACAGCCGTTTTTTGTCTTAAGTGAATGTAAACAGATGAGAAAGAAAACGCATGTGTAACAGTATATTTAGATCCGCATGCATTCGGTGTTAAGGAGACAGCCGCCTAATAAACACACTGCCTGCCAATAATGTTAATCAAAGAACAAATGTAAATCATTAACTAATCTTGACTGAATATTTTAACTTTAATGAGGATTGAATTATTTTTTTTATGAAAAGAAAACTATGCAGTGTTTTTAAACTTTTGATTTCAATTTCTGTACATAAAATTTGTTCAGTTTTATTTATTTTATGCTATTGCTAACTGATTTGTTTGTTCCTATTTCATTACTGTTTACTTGTTTTAACAGTTTAAATGTTTGAAATTTATATTAGTCTAGTTGTTTTTTTCTGTGGTATTGTTTGGTAAAACCATAGGCAAAAAACAGAAATATGTTTGCCATCTAAATGTTTGACTTAATTTAAAAAAAAAATGGATTTGTTTATCTTATTGGAATCGGAATTAAGAATCGATAATAATTGGAATCGATAAGCAGAATCGGAATCGATAAAATTCAAACGATACCAACCCTAGTCATATCCCTGCATATGCTATTTTGCACCAAATATATGGTACCATGTTTTTTTTTTCCCCCAACATTTTGACATGCTACCATGATAATGTGATTTTTATTTTTATTTTTTACTGTGATAATACCATAATTTTTTTTCACCCACCTTGGAGTGTAGATATAGAAATCATAAAAATTAACATTAAAGTTGCAGTGCACATTAATCCACATAAACAAACAAAAATAAATAAATAATTATTTTAGTAAAATTAAATATCTTTTTCATTGTTTTGGCTGACATCATGAATACCTCTTATTTTTCATTTTTTGGAGTGGGGGGTTCTCCTCCAATCTGGTACATGACATCCACTTTTCACAATCCAATCAATTCCCAATTTTTTTCTCATTGAACATCTTGTTTTATTCCAAGAAAACATCAGATTATGAAATAAGTTGTAAATGAGTTATAAAGAGCATTTCATGTTCAATTTAAGTACCATGGTCCTGAATATATCAAAGTATCTGATGCTATTAATGTGAAAAAGCGAAAGACTTTCTTAGTGTGAGCAAAAAGAGAAAAACGGCTGTAGCTATTACATGACCAAAATTGCCTCGTTGAATTGTTTTCTAATAATGGGAACTTTCGAATTATGTATCTTGTGTGTTTTGAAGATAAAGTGCTAATTTTGTTATGCTTGGTGATGGGTGGCCACTTAGGAAGCCAATATTTCCCCTCCATTTAAAGCAGTGGTAATTGAGGACTTTATAAAGTGAACTGCTGTTAAATAAACAGTTTCCCCAGTAAAAACTAGAGACAGCTGTACAACAAATATTCAAACAAAGTCTGCAGTTTCGCTTTTCCATCCAATAATCTGCAGTGGCATGCAGCTCTCGGAAGCTGATTAAAAAAAAATAAATTCAAATGCCTCTAGTATGGACAAGAAAAAAGGAAAATAACCAAGCAAAATCTCACCCAGCACCCCGGTGGAGTGTGTGATTAGTGGAAGGCCTCGGCACTATCTCTTTAAAGGCCCATAAATTCCCCATCATTACAGGAACTGGCTGTGCTCTCTTCTGGCTGCTGCTGGCCTGCGTTATCTCTCCATGCGATGCCGTCTGGAGTATGTAGATCTGGCCTGGCTAGATTGTCATACTTAACAAACATTAATGAATGATTTCCTGCACAGAGTCAAACGGGGCTAAAGGGATGTGTCTTTCATCTTATCGCTGCACAAATGAGCATTTTCCCATATTCTCCTCGCTTTACCATCAGCGACGGGAGAAATGTATTGAATAGATCTTTCTGCAGGCGAAGATCCCGATTAGCGAGGATGCGGCACAAACAAGAGCGTAATCAATTTTACTGCGCACCGTTTACTGGCTCGCGTCGTAAGGCCGCCCGGATTCAAAGGATTTGTTCGCAAGTGGCACCTTGCTACAGGCTAAAATAACTCAGAATTATTCAAGCCTTTCTCCGCTGTGATACGATCAGACCAGTATGGAATCTCAATGCTGTCATTAAGATCAATTAATTCATATTGAACATGTTTATGCTGCAGCTTTCTTGAGATCATGTGCTGTATTGGCGTTAGCAAGGCCAACATTCGCTATTGGTTTGAAGACTTCGTTTCACAATTCGGGTGACAACTGCAAAAAAACAGACCAACTCAACCACTCCCAAAAGAAACATTTACAAGAATGGAACAACACGGAAGCAAGGTCGAATTTCACAATTTCTGTAAAACTACAAAAAATATAACACCAGCATTCTCACAATTATAGCAGCGAGTGTGACAGTGGCTTGTAAATTTCAGTTTGAAACTTGTTCACAAGCGCAGCGCCCATAAATGTGAAATTGACCATGAAAAGGAAGTTGTTTGGAGGGGGGCTGCTTCAATTGTCAAGGAGACAACAAGGTTGTCTCTCTGGACTATCAGGAGTGCCTTTTCTCTCTTTATTTCCCTCCGTCTTCTATTTCAAATAAGGAGGCCCATCTCTTCCGACAGGCCTCAGGTTTCATGTTTATTCACATTTGTGCGCTAGACTCACTCTATTCATCGGCAGGGACTTCATTTCACAGTGCGCTCTGCTGTTTCGAAACCATTTCGTATGAAGCCATTGACGGAAGCATCTCAATCATTTCATGGTACATGAGTGCGCAACGATGCCACTGAAGCCGAGACCCTCTCCAAACAGTTTAGGGTCGCCGCAAAGAGGAACCCCTCTGCTGTTTCAGAGTATTTGGTTCCACAGAGGCTGCTGGGAATTGGAATGAGTGATGTGCAAAGAGTCAACGCTTCAAAAAGATTTACTGATCACAATGCATGATGGTTCTTGTGAACGCTTAGTGTTATAAACCAAATAGTCATTTTTTGTGTGTGGCTTTCCACAATGTTATGATGTCATCAGAGCGTATCAGTGTACAGATATTGGTGCTGGACGTTGAACGTCCAAGCTACACTGTGTGCGATAATCGTATATACAGTATGTACATATCTTCAATTAAAAAAAAAAGATTAAAAATACAGACATCAAATTATTTTCATTAAGTAACAGTTCTTGAATACAGCAAGGCAAACAGAACATTGTAGAAACTTACAGTACGGTGCAGCAAGTGTAATCCAATTATTAAACAAATGACTCTTATGAGCCAGTTCTTTACAGCGAATCAAATACTTAAGAATAAGAACCAGTTCTTATCCAGTTAGATTAAATAAAATAAAGACATTTACATATTTTCATGATGCAACAGTGCTTTAATTTGCAATATGCTGCTAATGCAGAAGGAACATCGTAGAAACATACAGGACAGCGGAACAAGTGTAATCCGATTACTAAACAAGTAACTGTTTTGAGCCACTTCTTTATAGCGAATCAAACACGTAAAAAAAGAACCAATTCTCATCCAGTTAGATTACATCAAATAAAGACATTAACCTATTTTTTATTATGTAATGCCGCTTGAATGTGCAATAAGCTGCTAATGCAGAAGAAACATCATAGAAGCATACAGGACAGCGCAACAAGTGTAATCCAATTACTGAACGAATTACTCTTATGAGCCAATTCTTTTAAGTGAATCAAATATGTATGAATAAGAACCAATTCTTATACAGTTTGTTAAAAAAAATACAGAAATTAATGTATTTTCATTATGAAATGGTTCTTGAATGTGTAATGCGCTGCTAATGCAGAAGGAACATCATCAAAACATACAGGACAGTGCAACCAGTGTTATCTGATTACTGAACAAATTACTTTTATGAGTCAGTTCTTTTAAGTGAATCAAATACTTGTGAATAAGTAGTAGTTCTTATCTGGTTCAATAAAAAAAAAAAAAAAAATAATAATATATATATATATATATATATATATATATATATATATATATATATATATATATATATATATAATATATATATATATTTTTTTTTATTATTATTTATTTATTTTCTCCTCCCTCATTACATGCCCGTTCTTGCTGTACCTGCCTTAGAAACATACAGTGTGACCAGTGTTAACCAATTCCAAGCAAATGATTCTTATGAACCGATTCTTTTTAGTGAATCAAATGATTACAAATCAGTTGAAGTGGCAAGAGAATGGTGAGGGCAGTATATGAGAAACTAATTTTTGGTTAATTCTGGTTAATTCCATTTCAAACCATGAGCTGCAAGGTGCAACAGATTCAGACTCAAGCAAAATGGGTGAGACTTTGTTGGCATCCAACCGCCTGACCTCTGTGAATTTAAGCTTCTTTGCTCCTTCACCGTTGTCCAATCAAAGTTAATAAGGGCTTGGTGAGTTAATGAAGACGGGCGATTCCTCTTTTTGTTCAGACAGCTTTTTAATACCTATTATAGGATGAAACTTTTAATGGAGGTTTTAGGTTCTCCTGACAAGCTAGTTGTCGGCAAATGCCGACAAAGATACACGACCGCTGAACTACGAGCCAGCCGTGGAGCAACCGCCTGCCAACGAGGAACTTCACACAGGAGACCTTATTCTCCAGAACAGATAAAGGCCCAGGGATGAGTGACTGCTTTTTAAAGCGCCGATGTTTGACTCCGCTCGGGCTAATTACAGCCCGCCATCTCATTTGAGAGGGTTTACTTAATCAAGAGAACCCTCTCTGTCGTCCTATAGCTGAGGAATAACACACATAAACCGTTTAATGCCACCAGGATTGCGCTCGCCTTCAATTCATAGCACTTCTGCGTAAGTGAAGTGAATTTAAGCCACTCAGACGCTGGGCTAAATGCGCTTTAAAGAGATCTAATTGAGCAGAGGATCAGGGGGAAATGAATACACCTGATGAGCATGTACTGTGCGTTAACGGGAAGAGAATGGGAACTTGTCCGAAGAATTGGAGGACATGGAAGACTTAGAGCCGAATTGCAGCTGATAGGGAGCTTGAGAAATCTGACGCAAACCCCTCGCGTATGACAACGGGAAGATTACTAAAGCATCTCGGAAGTTAAAGAGTTGAAAGTTTGGACCACTGTTGGTCTTCGTTTTAGCAAAGCCATCAAAAAGGTTCAAAGGAATCTTAAGAGAGGAGATTTGCTAAAACTTGGTGGTGCTTGAGACAAAAGAGGCCATCGAATGGCTTTGATACAAGTACATACTCAAAAACTGCCTTTGTCCAAGCCTTACAAAAGTGTATTGTGATGTTACCATGGCACTGGTGGTATTTCCATAGTACTCCGAAATACTTAAAAGAATACCATGCCAAAAAAACATTTTTTTATTATGCAGAAATTAAAAAATAAACACAATTAATGAAGATAAAAATAAAATATTAAATATTAAATATACAGTAAATAAACAAATAAAAAGAAACAAAAATGTAAAAACCAATAATATCGTGGTACTTAAAAAAAAAAAAGTAAAAGTTTGAGACCCCTGTCAAAACCTACTAATTATTTTTGTAATTTAAGGGCTAATTTGAATAATTATATTAAATCATTAGATTCACCAAAGCAGTTCTTTCATGAATACCACCAATTTAACAAAAATGAAACATTTGTATAGACATCCACTATACATGACATCTTTACATTTTTCCTAATTAATTTCTAAATAGAAGAAACAACCTTGGGATCTTTTGGTAACAGTAATTGAATTTAGCATCTCAATGCTGTATTTTATCCCTTGAGAATCTGAATTTAAGCTCCACAAACAAAAAAAGGAAAACTGTATTCATCAGCAGGCCTTCTCCAAGCACATTCAATCAAGCAGCGGGAAACAAAAGCACATATGAAGATTTTCATTTGACCCCGAAACAAAATATTGCCAAAGGTTCACGCATGTCACGCCTGTTACACCTTTACGAGTAGAACAAAAGAAAAACCATTAAAACGGAGCCCACCTTGTACAAGACATAAAAAGATTTTGCTCCTCAAAGACAAACCTTGTATGAAATCCCTTTGGGCAATGTGGGTTTTAAAAGAAACATAATTTAAAAACATTTCTGTTTGAGGCGGAGGGACATTCAAAGCACAAACTCAGTCAGACTCCTCTCAATGAACAGAGAAGGAAGAATTGGGAACCCTAAGAAGGGTCTCTTGAAGGGTACATGAGATTGAATGTGTGCTGGGGTCCAGACAGCCTCCTAACTTTGAACTAAAACATACTGCAAATTAGTCAGGTGTGACCAATACATAAAAGGAAAAGAAAGATCACAAAAAAAGGCACAAAGTGACTGAACTGGCATGAGACAGACAACCCAAAAACACCCAGCAAATGCAGATACAAATGCTTAACCAACAACCAAGTGTGCTTGCTTAACAAATGCATGTGCTATTAAACCAAAAGCTGACCATAAACATATCAACACTCTAACTAAAGATTAAGTCATACAGGTTTGGAACAACATAAAAGTGAGTAAATGATGCCAGAATGTTTATTTTTGGATGAACTATGCCTTTAAGAGATAAAAGCTCAAGTATGTTTTGTTCCCCATGGTAAATCCTGGCTAGAATATGACTAAGGGTTAGCCAGCGCACTGGTTGCCATTTCCTAGATCAAACTCCTGTTTTCAGGTACATAGTGAGAATCAGATATCAAAGGGAGCCTATCCAAACCTGGACGCAGAGGTTGCTGGAGATTTTCCCACGCCTCTACGATCCCAGCCAAAACGGTGTGTTCAAGCTTTGGTTTAAAACTGCCATCAAACCATCAAACCGGTGATCAGAGATGCCTCCAAGTCAGACATCAGCTGGGAATCAATTAGCAAAACTGAATTACTTCGAACGTTACGCTACAATTCATTTCACTAGGCTAAGTGCTGTGATGAATATCTAAACACTTGCTTGGTTTATAGGTCTTCTACATGAGAGGTTGTGCTATATATGGTAGAAGCAGGAGCGTCAGGAATATCTGACCTTTGCCGCAGAAGTACTCCATGTCCTCACAGGTGAGGCTGTCTGGCTCAAAGTCAGCAGGAAAGTTTTCCTCCACTGAAAACTCCTCTTTAGCAGTGAGTTCATTTGCATCTGATATGCACTCCTCCTCTTCCTCTTCCAGACCTCCATCTAGTGGACCTACACATAGAACACAGCACAATCAAATAGTTTAAGATGCTTCCAAGCAGGAACACATCTGTCAGGAACATGTGAAAGACACTCCAAAATTATGCTACCTTCTGAAAAAAGTTACTTGCTATTTTTTTGTAATTCATTATGAAAATTTCTAGCAATTTCTGAGTGAAAATTGTTTCTATATAATTTTTTTTAGTCAACCTCACTTTGGCCACATGTTGATAAAGAATAGCATGTATCCCTTGTGGAGAAGGCAATCCCATAATGCACTGCAATGAGCTTAGTGAAAAAGACCATCCAAGATGGCAGTCAAAGCAAAAGACATGTCAGTAAGATATGATTCAGCACTTCAAAGTATTGATAAAAATCATTTAATTAATTAAAAAAACACTATTTATCCCATTATGTGTGTGCTATGTAGTCTCCAATGTTAAGCTTTTTGGCATACATAGTACAAATCCAAGTCACTTTTGAGGTTCTACTTAGTTAGGATTCTTACTAGAAAGGCAGCTTACTAGGTTTTGGAATAAAGCCACTGAATGTCGCTATACAAACCAGCATTTGCACTAGTCAAACAACGCCTATGCTCAAAATGAAATACTTCCATGCTGTTAAAACTAGTTCAGAATTCAGTTTGTGTATACACTAAATTTTATACTTGCATACTGCATTCCACAATGCAATACACTCAACTGGACCTGCTATTTCCAGAACTGAAAGCAATACTGTATTTTATTAGACTAATTATTTGATCAGACCATCAAATGACTTCTTTTTTTTTTCCACATAACTGTAATGAAATGCAAACTAATCATAATTATTTCCTAGATGACAACTGGCTGACATTCCCTGAATTGCATATGCAATACTGAATGCATACTGAATACTGTTTCCTATAATATTTTTGTGAAACAGTAGGCAGCATACAGTATATGCGGCACAGTATGCTGTACACTAGTATTCATAACATAATAACATAACATAACATAATAACATAACATAATTCCAGGACTCTCCTGTGAAAGAGATTTTTAATCTCAGAGAGATTTTCCTGGTTAAATAAAGGTCAAATAAAAATAAAAATAAATAAACATAATCTCTCCTCAGGAAAGTGTTTCCTGTGGCCCACTTGACTGAGTATCCTCATGACCGCTGCTGCACGTGTGGAGCGCTGCCGCTTCTCAGCCGATGTCAAACCTGTGAAACCCTCTTCATCTGCGAGAAAAGTTCCTCTCGCATGACCTACTGACTTTTAACACCGGCGTCAGCAGGAGCGGAGGACAGAAAATGCCTTTATTAATTTGTCCGCCTTATCACAGGATACAATGTTGATTTTCCATTTACATTTCATGCCTCCAGGTAATACACCGGTGCAATCTTAAAGGAGACATTTTTCCCAATGATTAATTTTTTTTCTCTGCTCTGTGCAATGTTATTTCTTTAAATCTAAATGATTTCTTGACTTTAGCTTGTAGCTGTATTATTTATTCATTTATTTTTTTGGTGGGGTTATTTACATATTATGATTTTGCTACAATCAAGGACATTGGTTGAATTGCTTCCACCTAAAACTGTATAGGGGAAAAGGCCAGACTGCATTTGTAAAAGATTTTCTCTGCAACTCCACCCTAGAAATTTAAAATAAATATTTCTTTAAAAATAAATATTTCTTAGCACCAATACTTTGTTTTACACTTCCTATTTAAAAAGTTTTTTTTTTTTTTTTTTTTGAAGAAAAATATTTTTATTTAGCAAGGCTGCATTAAATTGATCAAATATTACAGTATATATATATATATATATATATATATATATATATATATATAAAACAAATAAATGCAGCCTTGGTGAGCATAAGAGACTTCTTTCAAAAATATTAAAAAAAAGATAGTAGTGTATCTCAGCATTATACAGCTCATACTACTTGTATTATCTATTGATCATACTTAGAGTTTTTGTTAAACATACATTATAATAATACCTAGCAATGCAACCACAACAAAGCAACTGTATAGCAACATGCTAACAACCACTCAGAACATCTTAGCAGCCGCACCCCAACACTTTTGCAACCATTCAAATTGCCAAAAAATTCAGGAATTGTAAAAAACGTAGCTTACTGACTTTCAGTTTCTATATCAAACCATCATAATAAGCACAAATGATCTTTTGCACCTTAAAATTCCTATATATTCTCAAGTTAGGCAAGGCGACATCCTAAGTACACCACTTAACGTGTCATTTTGTTCATTTGTAACAGTCGAGGCGCTCACTTTAATAAAGCAATAAATTCCATGAAGAGCCCTTTCTTCCTGCACAGAGTAGCGTCAAGCACTGCCTGATATTCCCAAATGGCAGTCTCTGTTCATTAAGACTGCTAAATGACTCCTTTATAGTGCGCTACATCTGCAGGACTCATGCTACATGAAAAGAATTAGTGCACAGATCTCTAATAGACACGGTGTGAAGCGCTGGAGAGCCGGCGTTTAAATTAGGCTACAGTTTTATGATCTAATCGCGCTCGGGCCTTTCACCGGCTCACGGAGGGAAGCGGCGCCTTGCGTTCTCTCAATACATCTCAATATGCTAAAAGCAGATGGGCAGATAGATATCAGCCTCTCTGAACCGCTGAGGCCTGACACTTCTCTCTGAGAGGATGAGGAGCGACTGAGAGTAGGGTTTCTGAAAACACTATTCAAACAAATCTGAGGGGGAGGTGTCCTAAAAACCATCATCCACTGCTTTAAATGTCTTTAAATGAAATACAAAAAAGTAATATTATTCTGTAAAAATGATATACTACTGTTCAAATGTTTGGGGTTGGTAAGATTTTTTGAATGTTTTTGAAAGAAGTCTCTTATGCTCACCAAGGCTGCATTTATTTGATTTTCATTTCAACATTTTCATTTATTATTATCGATGTTGAAAACCATTGTAATGCTTCGTATTTTTGTGGTACACAAAATACGTTTTGTGATACATTTTTTTTCTTTGTTGAACAGAAAATTCAAAAGAACTGCATTTATTTGAAATGGAAATCTTTTGTAACATTATAAATGTCTTTGCCGTCATTTCTAATCAAATTAATGCTTTCTTGCTGAATAAAAGTATTAATTTCTTTATTTCAGTTCACTACTAACTAACTTCACATTATAACGGTAATTAGTTATAAATCAGATGGAATATTTAACAGAAGTAAATTCATTTGCACTCATTGTACGGGGCAATTTAATTACAATTAAAGCTCAACAAATATGAAAAAAAAAACTATTTTTTACGCAGCTCTAAGACATATGTCATTCAAATGAATTACCAGACTTGCAGTTACAGATTATTTTTTAAGGCGTTAATGAGAAAAAATTATTGATTCATCACTAATGAGTGACATTAAATTAAAATACTGATATCTCAATTTAGTATTATTACATGGTATGAGAGACTGAAATCGTCTGCTAGTATCTATCCAAACCTTCAGGTAATAACTGAATGCCCGGTTTTCATCACAAATATCAAAACATGTGATTTGCTATTTCTGAATCAAGCTGATTACATAAGGATACATCAGTATAAGTCATGTTTAAGGGTCAGATCTCTAAGAAATAGCTCCTATGTTCCTAAAAGATTCATGAAATGTGTCACAACAGTCTGAACGCTCGCTTCAAATCCATTGGATGGTTGCATCGAAGTCATGTGTTAAAAGGCTACTTCACCGACCTGCTTCGATTACCGAAGTTCAAGCCCTTTGCACATGTTTGGCTTATTATACTGCATTCATTGCATGAAGAGACCTGAAATAATTTCAGAGACAGCAAACGATAAGAATAATGACTTTCTAAACGACTAGGCCCGCACTCCTAGCTCATTTTCTGATAGTGCTGTAGCCCGCTATATTTAGTTGTGTACTGTTTAAAAGTCTGTCACAATCAATCTCCTGACGGCTGAACGCTGGCTGCGGTTTGCAGATGCTCGGAGGGGCCAAATGCGCCGGACGCTGCCCTCTGACACCATCAGAGAATCGCTTGGACCCGAGAGAGAAAATCAATGAGAGAGATATATTACGAGATAGAGAGACTCTCGTTAGATGAAGATTCTTTGAAAATGAAAGTCAAGTGAAAACCGCAGGCTTTGTGATCCATTTTACACAAAACGCTTTTTGATGGTCTATTGACGAACTGCAGCTTTTCAGCTAGCAGTGGAAAATTGATCTGTTGTTAAGCTAACAGAAATTTGTCTCTGTGTCAGTCATATGCTGACAGAACTGTTGGATGTATGCATAAAAGCACAAATACTACAGTGAATTAAATTTACTGCATAGGTAAAACATTTGAAAAACTACTGTTTATGAATGCAACATATTCAGCGAGGCATAGCAAGCCCAAACATGACAATTCTGTCATCATTTATTCACCCTCATCTCATTACATGGATTCAAGGGACTTGAAATATAGGGCTTAAGGTCATATGGACTACTTAATGGTCCTTTTTTGAGTTTGAAAGCCCCTGGTCACCATTCACTTTCACTGTATGAAAAAAGAGCTGCTTTTGTGTTCTACGGAAGAAATTTTGACAGTATTTTCATTTTTGGGTGAACTGTAAGGCAGGGTTTCCCAAACTAGGTTTGTCAGTTGATAAAAAGCTAATTATGAATTAAATATTACTAATAATAAAAAAGTTATTATGTTGACTTTATAAAAATCAACTAAACTATAAAACTCATGACAGAAGGTATCTATCAGATTGTATACATCAGTTTTTTCAGCAAAGTTTTGATAATATAGAGGCCTTAGAAATATAGGCTAACGTAAAATCTTAGGGGTGCTTCAAGTAAATATTTTAAGTCCAAGGTATTCGGCTGACAAAAAAAGTTTGGGAATCCCTGCTTTAAGAAGTCATAATAAAACTCCACCACTCAAGCTGGAGCAGCGTATACTAATATAGCACAGCGCTACCTCACATTCACATGATCCTCTGTTCACCCAGTGACCCCTGCGAGATAAACATCAGCCCAGAGATGCAAAGATATGTCTGCTCGCTGTCTCTAAACAAGACACGTGCTGGAAATATGCACAAGGGAAGCCGCAAATCAAAAAGTCATTGCTAAATTGATCATTCATAACATGTCACCGCACTTCAAATCTAAACTCTGGCTAACCCTGACGAGCCTTAACAAGTAAGAGGAGAAAAATGAAATTATTTTGAAATTGAATTCTAAACTTCAAAACAAACGGGTCGGTGTTGGGGATTGGCCGGCGGTGGGGCCGCGTACGCGCGTTTGGAGGCGGGCCGGGGCTCGTCTGGGGCCTCTGATGGTGATAGCACACTTTATCAGCAGGAGGCACAGTGTGGAGTCCCATCACAGTCTGGGTCTTCTCTATGGCTCCTAATTAGGGTAGAGGTAATTGAATCGCATAGAACAAAGCAGCAGATCTCTACAAGCATGGAAATCATTCTGCTCGCACCTACAGCAGTCGTTTTTTCATCTGGCTGCGCCATTGAAAACGGGACCGAGCTTGGCCCGAGGATAAAACACACAGCGAGCACCTGAGACCCAACACGAATACATAATGCCGCGTGAAGGCCTATAGGGACGTCCAGACCGGCCCAAACCCTGCCAGACTTGGACGGAAACCTGCCTTTTGTGGGCCAAAGACAGATTCTGGTGTGGTGTTGGGACATTCTGGATTGAAAGTACATGCACACACACACACACACACACACACACACACACACACACACACACACACACACACACACG
>JAFVLL020028126.1:0-18466 GCA_021397915.2 Tor tambroides
TGGCTACTTATAACAAACAATCAGGGTCACATGACAAGAACAAACCAATGGGAAACAAGACACATGACTATGACAACCAATCAGAACATGACACACTGAACAAGGGAACCAATAGCATGAAGACATGAGGGCAAGGGAAGCATGACACAAACAGGAACCATAACTAAACTTCAAAATAAAAGACATGAAAACAAGAACATGAAACAAAACCCAAAACAGACCTTACAGTTATACACAATACTGCAGAATGCAACTGGCCATAATGTAAGCAATATGCTTCAGGGGTGACTGAAGTGTAATATCTATCACACATCTATCATCAATGAAATTTGTGGGTTGTGTATCTTTTTTTTTTTCTTTTTCTCACATATAGACAGTGAAACAAGGTGTTTGACCTTTGATAGTCAACCTCAGAAGGTCAAACTAAATATTATATGAGCTGTATTATTTACCGTTTATTTCATGTGAAATTTGCTGTTGCTTCAGACCTGTTACCAAAATGTAGGAAAGAAAGAAAGAAAGAAAGAAAGAAAGAAAGAAAGAAAAATAAACTATCCATTTAAAATAACTTTTGTCTATTTTAATACATTTTAAAATGTAATTTGTTATGGTGTAATTTATTATTTGATGAGTAAACAGTTAAAAAGAACATCATTTATTCAAAACAGAAATCTTTTGAAAACCATTCAACATTTGGGGGTCAGTAATTTTTATTATTTTATTTTATTTTATTTTTCTAGATATGCTAAATTGATAAAAGTTATATTAAATACTTATATTGTTACAAAAGATTTCTGGGATCAAATGTTGATTTATAGTTGTTGAAATGAAATGAAATGAAATGAAGTGAAATTGAAGAGAAAAAGAAAAAGAAAGAAAGAAAGAAAGAAAGAAAGAAAGAAAGAAAGAAAGAAAGAAAGAAAGAAAGAAAGAAAAATGTTTTATTCAGTAAATATTTTTTTTTTATAATGTACTGAATATAAAAATGTTTTCTGTCATTTAAATTAGTCAGTACATATTTTTGTAACGTATTAAAAATCTACATTTAAAAATTATGATATTGTTTAATGATATATTACCATTTTAATTAATTAATTAATTCATTCATTCATTAACAGATTTAAATAAATAAACAGATTTATTTCTATAAAGCTGTAAAATGCTAATGGGACATCCTATATGAGGAAAGTGGTAAATACTGAAGTGTAATGGAATAAACAGGTGCGCTGCATCTTTTGTTACTAAAGTGCATTTTCACATAGAGTCACATGAGTCGCACTCACTTAGCATTAGTGCCACATGCATGTGCCGATGAAGAGGCCACATCATCCTTGAACGAGTCACAAATCTCATACCGTTAAGTCAAGACAGACTTCATTTCCGCCACATTAAAGCGAATAGATATACACAGATAGCAGTTGTCACTTTCATTATCTGGGGTTGTCACTCAAAATGGCAGCTCTCTCTCCCCAGATCCTCTCTCTGAGGTTGAGAGGAGTCAAGGGTGCTGGAAAAGAAGGCAGGGATTGAAAACTAATAGCAGTGTTTTATAAGAAGAAGGGAGAGAGTGTCAGAGCGATATGAACCCGTCTCTTCTTCATACAAATGCATGAATCGTCTCATAGACAGATGCAGCTTTCTTCGTACCCCCAGTTACGGCTCTGGGCTCTGAAGCGCAAGTCTGAAAGTTTTTACTGTTTTTAACTGAATGAAATTTGTTGAATTTGGATGCTGATGGATTCAGATTCCTCTGATGATAATGTGAAATTTGTGAAGAGAGTGGCCACCTCCTGAACTCTGCAGTGACAGCAGTCAGCAATCTGTCATAATAATCAGGGCGAGATGTGTGACAAGAATACATAACTCCTTTTTTCAGAGAATAGCTCTGTTTATGGGCAGATAAAAGCTCTCTAAAAGTTAGTGTCATTATTTGTTGATTCAGTTTTGACTTTTGTACAAAGATAAATGTAGTTGTCTGATTTTCTGAAAATATAAACTTTTTTTTTTTATAAAAATGAAAGTAATCTGTAAATGGAGTATAATAATAATAATAATAATAATAATAATAATAATAACAATAAATTTATAATAATTAAAGACTATATATTTAATTGCATTGTTATTAATTATACATTCATTTATTATTTTAAGCATAATACTTAAGTTCATTAGATGTATATATATATATATATATATATATATATATATTAAAGAACGTATGTGATGTATTAATAAATATAATGTACTATAAAATATTACTTTTTAAATGTATTAAAAAAGTTATATATTATTACAGTTGAATGTATATGTATAACTTTATATTTTAAAATGTAATTTATTTCTGTGATGCAAAGCTAATTTTCAGCTGCCATAACTGCAGTCTTCAGTGTCACATGATCCTTCAGAAATCATTCTAATAAACTGATTTGCTGCTCAAGAAATATTTCTTATTATTATCAATGTTGTGCCGCTTAATATTTTTGTGGAATAATTATTTTTTATAATAATTAATATTTTATTTATTTATTTGTTTGTTTGTTTGTTTGTTTGTTTAGGATTATTTGATTTAATAGAAAGTTAAAAGGAACAGCATTTATTTAAATATCAATATTTTGTAAAATTATAAAATTATAAATTATATATTTTGTACTGTCACTTTTTGCCCATGCTGCATAAAAGTATTTATTTATTTATTTATTTATTCATTCATTCATTCATTCATCTGATAATTTACTAAACAAATATTACTAACCCATAAATTTTTAGGGGCATTATATAAATGTATCTTTCTTTAATGATGTTTAGCCTGCATATTTTACTGGATACAAAGACGAAAACACTGATAAAGAAAAGGGTTTTCTTTGCAGTGTGTTCTAAACTCCACAGACACAACTACAGACATTGCTAAGACCCTCTTCTTGTCCATGTGCACTCTTGAATGTGCCACAACGAACTGAATTATTTATTATGTATCAAGGACACAAAAAGCATCAATTTAACCCAGTATCAGAGGAAAGAAAAACAGATTTTGGCTTAACTCAAGGCAAAGTCAAGTTTTGCTAGCTAATCCCTTTTGGGGACTCGCTGGCTCTTTAGTGCACTGTAAATACAACAAATATGAGAGACACTTGGGAGAGGACTCATGGTCCCTGCAGGATTTCACTGAAAGTGGGTTTCTCTGCTACACTGGTCACCTATAACTGTACCGTGTTAATCCATTCCCTGTTGCACCCTCTATTCAAGGACATCTTTGCTCTATCTTTTAAAGGAACAGTTCGCTCAAAAATGAACATTTAGACTTTTTGTTCACTAAGATTAAGATATACAAAGAATTAGTCTTAGAGCAGGTGAAGTATATCCAAATATGCACAGACCGGGCATTAGATGTAATAATTAAATAATAAACTAAAGATAAAGTGAGCAATGTGCTAGTTCTGATGGATGCTGTTGTTCCAGGTTTATAGAAGATGGTACTACATTTGAGGAGATGATGTTCAGAGCGTATGAAATATTAGATGGAGATGTCAGTGCTGTTCCTGTTAATGATAGATATGACCTGGAGGAAGAAACTGAGTCAGTGGCATTCAGTCCTGCTTTTTAGCACTCTCAGTCCACTGAGAGGATAAATGCAGGAACACACAGTGTCCCGGGTGCAAGCAATCTGACATGATTTTCACAGCCTTATTCCTCATTCTGTAAGAGTAAAAGCCTGTGAGGGATAGGGACTGACGAATGATCATTTTCTGAGTACTGTAATATCCATTTTGACAGTGATAACGCTGAACCTGACAGTCAAGGGGAATGAAATAACATATGTATTTACACTATTGTTAAAAAAACTGGGCTGGTATAAGATGTATTATTATTATTATTATTGTTGTTGTTGTTGTTGTTGTTGTTGCTGTTTGTGAAAAGAAAAAAAGAAAAAAAACGCTCACCAAGAGTGCATTTATTTGATCAAAAATTAAAATAACAACAACAACAATAATACTAATACTAATACTAATAATAACAATTAAAATAGCTGTTTTATATTTGAATATATATATATATATATATATATATATATATATATATATATGTATATATGATTCAGAAATCATTCAAATATGCTGATTTGTCATGCAAAAAGCATTTCATATTATTATCAATGTTGAAAACAGTTGTGCTCCTTAATATTTGTTTTGGAATCCACGATTGAAGACCTTTTTTATTTTTTTTATTTTTTTCATCAAATAAATGTAGTTTGTGCGAGAATAAGTTGGGGGGGGGGGGCAATCTTACCAACCCCAAACCTTTGAACAGCAGTGTAGCTTCACATTTTTGAGAGCGATGAATCTCAAGACACTGCAACCAGAAAATTACAAGATAAATTCCTTTAAAAATTCGACCCCCTAGAATGACATTGAATAATTCACACACTGGTTGCAGTTTTAAAAATCAATGGTGATGTGTGCAGATTTTGAGAGAACTCTTGTTTGATCAGATCAACTTCTTTTCTGGTGAGACATTAAAAATTCACTATGGAAAGAGTATATATGTGTTTAAAAATTGAAAAATTAGCACACTACAGAAAACATTCTTCCCTTTTTTGCTAATACATTCAAGAACATACATATCATCCTTGAGGTAACTCAATATTTACAAATAATTAATCACCTGCAATCATTTCCTGAATGTGAAAGTATCTTCTCAGCATAATACGACATACAGTTGCACAATCAGATTCACTGACTTCTAATTACATTTCTTTGCATCAACCGTTTGTCAAGACTGAGGAAACGGCTAAATGATGGATAGCTCATTAGTGTACGTCTGAGCTCTGAGCTGAGGGTTGAAGGTCAGCGCGTTAGTAATGATTTTATGAGTCATCACAGTGTGAAACGCTCATCAGTGGTGCTGCTGTGTGTAGTTGCACCACTGTGAGACAGCTTGTGCTGCTGTCACGAGTCCTGCTTCACTCACTGACAGCGCTGTCTAAAAACAGTAGAGCTCCAAGCACTGAGGATTCTACAGTCTTCCACCACTGAAAGTCAAATGATTGTTTCAGAGCATCACTTCAGACTGAATTCAGAAGTCTATATCATGCATTAACAATCAAATGTACCATTAAACACTACAATAGTGGTTCTCAGCTGAATTTCCCTAAGAATCCTAAATTTACATCTTGCAATTAATAACTCACAATTATGAGACATAAACTTGCAATTCTGAACACAAGACATGCAATGTAATTGTGACTTTTTTCTTGCAATTGTGATTTATATTTCACAATTCTAAGTTATAAACTTGCAATTGTGAGTTTACAACTCGTGATTCTTTCTTTTTCCCTCAGAATCCTAATTTTATATCTTGCAATTAATAACTCGCAGTTGTGAAATATAAACTTGCAGTTCTGAATACAAGAAATACAAGGTAATTGTGACTTTATCTCACAACTTTTTTTCTCAGTTGTAAGATATAAAAAGGGTTTGCATCTCACAATTTTGACTTTTTTTCTCAGATTCACAATTGCAAGTTATAAACTATAAAAATGTGAGATGCAAATATGCATATTTATATCTTGCAATTGACAGAGAGGGAGAGGGAGAGGGAGAGAGAGAGAGAGAGAGAGAGAGAGAGAGAGAGAGAGAGAGAGAGAGTCTGAATTATGAGACAAAAGTCACAATTACCGTGTATTCTGTGTAGGAAATAACATTATGTTGATGCCAGTGTGGGCAGGTTGCATGGAATCATATTTTAATCGCAAAAGCCGTGAACAAAAAGAAAAAGAAAATACATTAAATAGAGGTTAACATGCAATGAAGATAAATGTTCTGTTTTATGGAGTGCATTATTGGCAGCAGGAATTAGTATTTCTTTTTTTTTTCTTTTTTTTATTTACTTACTTACATTTTGTGTGTGCTAGGCAATTTTGGTACTGTGTTGGGATGCACAAACCAGATGAGAACCAATGATTCACAAGGTGATTTGTATCATATAATACATTTCCATATGAAAATGCATCATTTCATTTATTTAACTTATAATATTAGTCAACATGTCTTGCATCAAAGCATAGTGTAGTGTCAATTTCACACCCCTTTTCTGACTCTAATAATTGATTAAACAGTACTGTTGGAAGAGAAAAAAAGTCTACGTAAACACTTTCTTATGACTGGCTAACCTTATGCATGTAAATAATAATAGTATCCATCCTTTATATTATTTTTACCATGACTGGCTTCTAAACTATAAATAGGTGCAAATATTATGCATTTGGGGAAAATGTTTGCCTCCTGGAAGTGAAAGTATGGTGGCATCGTACATCAAACTCCTTTATTTCAAAGAATGAAAAAAATGTTGATTTTTCATGATCCAACTCGACTTTTTCCTCCAAGTGTTTAAAAACTATGAAAAATGATTGAGACTTGCATTTGAGTCTTGGCAGCTCTGATGACCTTGCAGTATTTGGCTTGGTGCTGTTGTGAGTGTGGCATTGTGTTAGAGCCCTCGCTGCCACTTCCTGCCCACCACTGAGAGCCTTCTGTCCATCCCCAGCTGGCCCCAGCAGCGCTCACAATCCCCACAGTGTCTGGCACCACCACAGGTACTCCCCCGACCCACTCCTGTCCTAACGGCCCCATAACGAAGGCCTTTATGGCCCTGCCAGCCATGCCCCTCCTCAGCATTCAAAGGCAGATCCATCAGCACTGGCTCCCAATCACCAGCTAGTACTTCTCAGTCATCTACTCAGAGAGTAAGATTGAAAAGATAGAATGCTGAAATCTTTATTTATGTTAATGTATGTCTACATATCTACCTTAAAATTACTCTAAACAAATTACTGCTGTAGTGCTGTAGAGATTAAGGTTGAGGAAATGGCGTAAGACTTTATTTTAAGGTGTCCTTGTTACACGTTACATGTACTTACTATTATAATGACAAGTTATTATGCATAATTACATGCAAGTAACCCTAAACCAAACCTTAATCCTAACCCTAAAATATAGTAAGTACATGCAGTTAATTAATATTACTCAGTATTTAAATGTATAATTACACTGTAACAAGGACACCTTAAAATAAAGTGTAACTGGAAATGATTTTAAAGTGAACTAGTGAATATTTAATACTTTACCTTAAAAAGTGGGGGCTATTTATTTATTTAAGAAATCACTTTCATTCAGTAAAACATATTAAATTAATCAAAAGTGTAAATAAATAAATAAACAAACAAATAAATAATGGTTTCCACAAATATATTAATCAGCACAAGTGTTTCCAACATTGATAATAATAAGAAATGTTTCTTAAGCAGCAAATCAGTATGTTAGAATGGTTTCTGAATGACCATGTGACACAGAAAACTGGAGTAATGATGCTCAAAATTCAGCTTTACCATTACATGAATAAATTGTATTTTTAAAATATATTCAGTTAGAAAACAGCTCATTTAAATTGAAATACTATTTCACAATATTGCTGTTTTTACTGTATTTTTAATCAAATAAATGCACACTTGGTGAGCATAAGAGACTTCTTTCAAAAATGTTATAATATAATATAATATATAGGATTATATTAGTACAAATAGGACACTGCTTTCAATGTCAAGTCAAATACCCATACAACCGAAATAACTTTAGAGCTTTAGAATTGATATAGCAACAATAGTTATGATTAGTAGTAATAGTCATGGTATTTCTGTCAGAACTGTAAATATTCATAAGGGCTTGTTTCTTGGTCCCTTTCAATATAATATCCAGTGGGATCATGGATATTACTTGACATTAGTAAAGCAATGGTCAATGATTTCAGATGAAAAGCAGAAATATTTGATTTTCTCTAGCGGTGTCCCACTGATGACGTACAGTGCGGCCTGTGACTCATGTAGGGTTGAGAATGATGTCTCATTACACACAGTTGAGGGGTTTGCAGACTAAATATACTCCCCCGGAGCAGGTGCAGATCTGCCACTGGAGTCATTCTGGAACACAGCGCACACACACACACACACACACACACACACACACACACACACACACAGAGAGACAGACTTGTTTCGCTATCCTTGTGGGGACTCTCCATAGGCGTAATGGTTTTTCTGCTGTACAGACCATATTTTATATCGCCCTACACCAACCCTACACCTAAACCTACCCCTTACAGGAAACTTTCTGCATTTTTAGATTTTCAAAAAACTTAATTCTGTGTGATTTATAAGCTTGTTTACCCGTGGGGACCTCCATTTAGGTCCCCACCGTGACACAAGTCCCCATGAGTCTGTGTGTATTCAGGTTTAAGTCCCCACCAGGATATAAAAAAAACAGGTACACACACACACACACACACACACACACACACACACACGTTCCATTCACTGCGTGATGCAGGAACATGTGAACTACTTTATCACCATCTAGTGGATTTCAGCAACCACACACCTGAACACTGCAGAAATGAAACTAAATGCAAAATATTTTTTTTTCATTGCATAATATTATGCAAATAGCGCCAAATGCGGTCACATCCAGTAAGCTATAAATTAAAATGCTAGAAAATAATTAAAAAAAAAAACTTTGTTTTTGAATGTAAAATGCTTCTTTAGCTGAGTCTAAGTTATTTGTTCCTTTTTAATTATCTAAAAATATTGTATTTTAGTAGTTTTGCAACATGCAGTTGAACATTTTGAGACAAGCTGTTGGTAAAAATAGGACTACTGGCAAATGATTAATTACCATATACCCACTATGTTTTTGCATTGCATCACTGTACTGCAACATACATACCCAAAGACAGCAGTAAAACGCATAGTCAACAGTTGCTGTGGAGACCTGCGAAAAAAATCAACCGCAACAGATCTGCAGGCACTGAAAAGCACTCATTTGACACAAGGGGGCAGTGTTGCTTTACAAACCGAACTCTTGCCCACTGCAGCAACACGCTTCCGAATCACTCCTTCACCTCCCAGACATTCACAAATCATTTGGCCGTTTAGCTGCATAGCACCCTGCATTCCTATCATGCATTCAGATCAACTTGCAGTTATCCTTTTCACAGAACGGAATAATGTGGAACTGAAAGCCAAAGCCTTTTGAGGCGGGGAGCAGAGCTTGTATTTACTGCTCAAGGCACCATCCCATTATAGCTTACTCATAATTTTAAAGCTGCTTGCTCAGTTGGCAGCTACTGATGCTGGATATTTGCGTCTGTGGTAATTATTTTGTTCTAATAGAGCTGCAGGCTGCAGTTAAGCAGGTTAAATGACTCCCATCTCTTTTATACAGTATCTGATGTTTGTTTTGTTTTCATTCTTCTTTTTCCCCCCATTTTTTTTTTTTTTTACCCTAAAGCCAGTGCGCTTCATTTGTAGCTCATTTGAAGAAAGCTTTGAAAACAAACCTTCAAGGTTCTTGTTCTACTGTATAATCAGAGCTTGAAATTCGAGTTATATAGGACTATTCACATTCAGTTAAATCCAAAAATCCTGCATAGCTTTACGAGACAAGGAAATGATGAGTTTCTTCTAGATCTCTTCCACTTGAGTTGTTTCCATGGCCACCGCGGCTTTTACTTTATCTGACGTGGAGATACAGGAAAGTTCATTTCACCTTGGGTTCATTGTGAAAACTCTTTTCCAGGGCCACAGAGACTAGTGTGTGACAGTTTTGATAAAAAATGAAAGAAAGGATCTAGTAAACAGATATGGTTTTGACATATTATGACAGAGCTGTTTAGCGAACTGCTGAAACCCACAGCAAGAGACTGTCTTGCATCTCACCGTTAGATCAAAATAAATGAAACTGTAACTTCCTGAGGAAGATACTCATTAAACAAGCATAGTGCAACATTGCAAATATGGAAATTGTGTGCAGTCAAAGCAAATAATTAACAAATACAGGGACACAAACTACAGGGTCTGCATACTTCTTGAAAAAGAAAAATGTTAGCATAATAAATGAGTGAAATGAAATCTTGAAAGTGAGATCTTTCATCTTTCTTAGCATCAATGACTTATATTAATCCATATTATTATTATAAAGATTATCCATATTCAGGTCAGTTCAGTTATAATTTTGTAAATTCAGTTTATTTATCAATTAATAAATAAATAATTATAATAAAACAAATCACATTCTAACATTTTAACATATCACTAATAATTTTATTAGGCCTAAATGTAATTATTTTAGTGCTATTTCAGTATCATTGAGAATAATAATCTCAATTATCTCAGTGATGTCAGTATAATTGATATAATTGATACTACTGTTATGTGTGTGTGTGTGTGTGTGTGTGTGTGTGTGTGTGTGTGTGTGTGTGTGTGTGTGTGTGTGTGTGTGTGTGTGTGTGTGTTATTCAACTATTTTAGGTTTATATATGTGTTTACATATTTCAAGTGAATATTATTATTATTATTATTATTATTATTCACTTGAAATCTACTTGAAGAGTTCATAATTTTGTCTTGTGAAATGTATTTAAATATATGTTATGCAAAATAAATAAATAAATAAAAATCAGTTTTAATAATCCTTCATGTTTCTGATAAAACATTGTGCATGATAAAGCTATCAGCAGTACTGTATCATATGTATGACACCCACATGTCCTTATTTTATGAAAAAGCCTAGATTAAAAAAAAAATAAATAAAAAAAAAATAAAAATCACTGCTTTTTTTTTCTGTCTCACTTCAAAGCATTATGAAAATGGAAGCTATTAGCCCTCATGCTGACTCAACCTCAGGAAGAAAGGATGAAAGGCAACAAACAAACAAACAAACAAACAAACAAACAAACAAACACATAACCTGTTCATTGAAAGTGTAATGTTATCAGTGGACTGCTTGAGTTATGGACAGACCTGAGTGGAGTGTGGAGGATGGATATAGTTATCTTTGTTATCAAACTGTATTCCATCACCATCAGATTGGCCTTACTGCGACAGCTCTAGAGACTGAGCCAGTCCAAATCCTCTTGTGAGCTTCAGTAAAGAATAAGGCAATCATTTTTGCTCTAGTTCCTGGCCTTGTCTTTTCAATAAATGACACCTGCTTTATAAATACTTTCCTGCTCTCGCTGCAGAACTGCCAGAGCTCTTTAAACCAAAACTACTCACCCAACTTTTAGCTGCCGCATATTATATAGGCTTTTAGAGCTTTCAAGTTTACAAACAAACAATGGTGCCTGTAGGAAAATTCACAAATGAGATCTTTTTAATATCTGCATTGCAAATTTAGCCTTTGCTTAACTCTCCAGCTTTTCTTCTGAGAAAAGATCTCAGTAAGGTGTCTCGTCTGGGATTTCAAAAGACAACGTCTCAAATTATGCTCAAATTCAACTGAAGCTATGAACTTGTTTTGCATTTAATAATGACCATGCCAAATTATCAGGGCTATGCTATGCAAATTGATTTGTATGACTTTTTATCTAGTTTATTTCTCAGAATTTTGACTTTTTCCTCACAAATCTGAGAAAACAAGTCAGAATTGCAAGATATAAACTCAGAATTCAGAGATGGGAACAGAAGAATTGTGAGCTGTTCATTCACAATTGTGAGGGGGAAAAAAGTCAGAACTATGTTTTATTTATTTATTTATTTATTTATTTAATTAATTAATTTTATTTTATTTTTTCTTGTAATTCCAAGTTTGTGACATAAAACTGTTAAAAAAAAAAAAAAAAAAAAAGTTGGAATTGTGAGAATTGTGATGAGCTTGTTTCCACTGAAATATCCACTGAAGCGTGATGGCACTCTGTTTTTTTTTTGTTTTTTTTTGTTTGTTTGTTTGTTTTTTGCTAGATTTGATAGTACTTAGATAACATTTTTGCTTAAAGCTTGTTCTTCATAGTTCAGGAGAATACATGAGGTTAAGTATAATAAAAAAAAAAAAAAAAAATAAAATAAAATAAAATACAAAATAAAATAAAATAATTTTATTGTATTATTGTATTATATTTTAATCTTTTAAAATTAATTAGCAGAAATTGACCAAAGCATACATACATACATACATTATCACAGTTTATTTGCTATAATTTAGAAAATGGTAATAAAATATGACAAGAACTCAGAGTTGAACTGTGTCAGAACAAATTCATCTTGATAATCACAAATGAATTAGTCAAACCAAAATTTATTCAGACACCTTCAAAATTTCTCACATTATCACAGTTTATTTGCTATAGTTTAGAAAATGATAATAAAATATGACAAGAACTCAAGAGTTAAACTGTGTCAGAACAAATTAATCTTCATCAAATAACTTTGATAGAAAGGTATATAACAAAATTTGGTCAGGTCAAAGTGACAAATCAAATTTTTGGTCCCAAATTTTTATACATTTTACTAGTAGTCCACTGTATGAAGAATTTTTGGGTATAATATGTCACAGATTACTTTATTTTGCTATTCTCACTTACAAAAATGAACTATAGTGTCCTGCACCGCTACTAAAAAAAAATATGAAAAAATTATATCTGGTGTCTGAATAATTTTTGGTTTGACTGTATGTATATATATATATATATATATATATATATATATATATAAACATACATCTGAGACAAAGTTGATACTGAAATTATGATCAACCTCAAGTGTTCTCTTGAAGCATTAAGCAAAAATGTATTCAATCAATGTTGTTGTAAATGTATGCAAGAATGTTATTTTACTACTATCAAATCTAGCATGTTTTTAACTCCAAAGAAAAAAAAAAAACAGAGTGCTGTCATGCTTCAGTGGATACTTTAGTATATATTTTAAGATATTTTCGAATATTGGTGCATATTACACATTGGTCGCTGATATCGCACGTATCTTGCCAGCCACATATGATAAACGCCTACATATGGATCTCGCTCTCACAAAGTGCTCTCGTTCAGCTAAGAAGGAGTTTTAATTAATAACATCAACAAATCAGCTCTCAGACGCTGCCACAATGTCAAGTAAAGAGAAGGTGTTGTCATGGTAACAGGCTATGCCAATAATGTATTCCTGAGGCTGAAGGAAAAGGAGGAAAAATATATAATGCAGCAATCAAGCACGTCAAGTCCAACCTATGCAGTGGCCGTCTGTTTGCGTTCACAGAGGACTCCTGTCTCCTACCTGGCAAAAAAAATAAAAAATAAAAAAATCGTAGTATCTCAGCTTCTGGGCTAAATTAGACCACTCACTACCGGTGTCGATTTGAGAGATGTCCCTCGAGGCGTTGTTCACCCAGCAACCTCTGAGTTAAGGCCACACCATTTATCATATTGGGTGTTTTTTGCATTTATTTTAAGTCACTCCACAGATTCCCTTGTCACTCGGTCCCTCAAGCGGAAGCTTTGCATTCATTTCTTCTCTCTTCGTCTTCTCTCCGGTTGCTCCTTTCTAAATCTTCAGGGCTGGAGGACAGCAGAATGATGGTCAGGTTCTAGCACCAGTTCTCCTTCACTAAAGAGGCCACGTCTCAAAAACCAATTTGGCTGTTCAGATGTTTGGAGGCTGTTGTCCGTTGCACCCTGTTCTAACCCTGAAGGGCAGCTCTGTGCTGAAGTCTCATTACGGCTAATGTGTTGTGTTGAAACGAATCGGATCTGGAACTGCATCCCCAGATGTGATCCTCCAGGTTTTAATTGATTAGGATAATTATGCCTGGACGCTTCACTGATATTACTCATATTACAATTATATTAGAGTTACAGTATTCCAATGCACAGAAACACAATTTTCAGGCCCTGTGAAGTTATTATTTTAATGTGCGCTGGAGTTTTTCCATGTCAAGCAGGTACTACATCTTCAGGTATCTGCAGTTTGGGTTTAAAATATTGCAGGGTAATAAACAGGTTTTGCTCTCATGTTTAATTCAGTGCTAAAGTTTTATTAAGGTTTGCTAAGCACCAGTCATTAGTTGCTACTTATTCATATATTAAAAGATATGTCTTACTTTTTTCTTGGCCCACAGACAGGCGCAAATGGAAACTGTATTGTACAATTGGGCTAAAGGCACAACTTGAAGGAATAGTTCAGCGAAAAATGAAATTAAAATTGATGAAATTGCAGAAAATTTGCTCATCCTTAGGCCATCCAAAATGCAGATGAGTTTGTTTCTTCATCAGAACAGATTTGGAGAAATTTAGCATTATGTCAGTTGCTCACCAAACGATCCTCTGCAGTGAATGGGTGCCGTCAGAATGAGCGTTCAAACAGCTGATAAAAACATCACAAGCAATTAAGTCTTATGAAGTGGAAACCTGTGTGTCCGAATGAACGAACGAACGAACGAACGAACGAACAAATAAATAAATAAATAAATAAATACTGGCTAATATATCCATAATCTTGCTTTTTACAATTATGTCATATAATGTTCTTATGAAGATAATTTCATCTACATCTTGAATATCTTGTGGATAAGTAAATTTACAGCAAATTTTAATTTTTGGGGAACCCTATTCCTTTAAGAAATGTGGTTTGGTCTGTTCAAAAATCACCCAATTGTAATAATCACAGTATTGAGACAAATACTTTACTTTTAAGTAATATGTAATATTTGCATAATATCAAGTCAATACTTAAATTAGTTAAAATAACTTTTACTATAAATATTTTTTATACTGTTTTCTGTTTATTTTGATAAATAAAGTACAGGAAAATAAATAAATAAATAAATAAAGATAGATAGATAGATAGATAGATAGATAGATAGATAGATAGATAGATAGATAAATTCAAGTTTCTTACAGTGCTTGAAGGAGTGTACACACACACAACAACAACAACAACAACAAAGCTTTACAGTAGTTAACAAGCGCTTTGTCTCAAAATATGTTCATTTATCATTTCTCTTTTGCTTTGTAAACATATAACATTTTAAAAACATGAAATATTAAGTGAATTTAACTTTGCAGTGGTGAGGTTTTGGCCCATCCAGAATGAAATCAAGTGCATCTTTTACCCCAGTGTGCCTTGTTGTACCCTATTCATTTTCTGAGCTGATTTTGAAAATAAGCCAGCCAGATCAAATCAAAAGAATCAAATCAAGCAAAATATTTAATAAACAAACACACAAGAGTCATTTGGTAAATGGAATAGGTAGCACACATTTGTGACATTCATAAAATAAAGACTCTGAGTTCTGAAACAATGCTTCACATTCAAACAAGCAGCGTTTTGATTCATTTCCAGGATTAGAGCTTAACGTACCCAAAGGCAGTCAGGACCGGATAATAGATTTGACCCTGAGTGACGGCACTCTCTTTCAGAGCACAAACTGTCTTTCCGTTCGCTCTAAAAACAGGTCTGAGAGCAGCTAATTTCCCTAAAGAACCCAAACAGATTGGCTGTGCTCCTACAAGCCGTCCCTACTGCACGCCATGCCACCGTCATCGTCTTTGTTATGTTAATAAGGTAGTCCTTGCCTGAAATATCTATGCCAATGTGTGTGTATTTTGGGTTGTCGGTTAGGGCTTTGTTGTCGAAGGCTATAAACACACTAATGAAAGTGTTTTCATGAGCAACTCTCTCTCATAATTCTGTACACAAAGGGCAGTGGTGGAAGTGCGGTGCCTGCAAGCATAATGACTTATTTTCAAGGACTGTTCTCTTGGGAAGTTTAGAGTCAGGTAAGATGGCAAAGCGAAGGCACCTTTACACAATAATTTCAAATATTTTTCAATCAAGTCACAGAGCTGTGGGGCCTACATCAAATAAACAAAACAGCATAACTGGGTTTATTAACAGAGCCCCTGGCTGTTTTACATGCATGATGGTAATGGATGCACAATGAAATCATTCAATTACATTGATGCAAATGTCTTGAAAAGTTTGGATGTTTTTAAATGTGAATGCTTTGTCGGAAAAGTGTCTTTTGTTTGCTGTTCAGCACACTGCAAACAAAAAATATCATGACAATACAAATCGTAACTGGTGTTTTTGTTTTGTTTTCCAATTAAAAGGAATTGAATGTAAACATTGAAGTGGATCTTTTTTACCTTTTTTAAAGCACACACACAGAGAGAGAGACAGAGAGAAAGAGAGGGAGAGAGAGAGATTACAGTTAATAATACAGTTAATATATATTGAAAAAAATAAATATTTGCATATGAGTACAAATGCTTACACTGCATTCCTTCTTCCATTGAGTAAACATTGCAACAGTTTCTTTAAACTAATCTAAATTGTATGTATACTCTCCATACATTTTTTTAATTGATTAAAAGGTTTTTTAAAAGGTTTGTTCACCCAAAAATAACAATTCTGTAATCAGTGTATATGCCATGTATGCAAATCAAAGACTGAATTGAATCTGTTTATTAAAAGCAATCATGCCTCTTAAGAAGATTTGGGTAATTCCACTCAATTAATATGGAATACTTTTATGCTGTCTTTATGAACTTTTTGAAGCATTGAGGTTTTGGGCAAATTTACTTTCAATTGAGGGAAAGAAATCTCTTGGATTTCATTAAAAATAGCTTCATTTGTGTTTTGAATATGAATGGGCTCTCATGGGCTTGGAAAGACAGAATTGAAATTTTTGTGTGAACTCTCTCTTTAAATCAAATACAAATACAGCTTTGATTAGAGCCCCGAAAACTACCAATCACTGAATGTTTACTCATCATGCAGTTCAAGAAATTGAAAACTTATCCATCTCATCAACCAATTTATCAAATTAGATTGACTGTGCTTTTGTGCATCTCAGAAGGGAAAACTGTTCAGCTTTCATTTGATTGAATACTAAATTTGAGTCTGAGGTGCACTGAAATGAAGTGTGTTTGGCCCAGGAATATCTAAGAACCAGTCCTTGAACTGAATGTGTGAGTGTGTGTCTTCCTGTGATGTACTGGCCATCCATCCTGGGTGTTTCCTTGCCTGTGGCCCGAGATGCTGGGAAAGGCTCCAGCATCCCCACGACAATACACAGGACAAGTGGCTTGGAGAATGGATGGATGGATAGAGTCCTTGAACACCACTCCATATAGTGCTTTACCTGAGATCACTGCTGTTCTGTTTACTTATAGCCAACTGCATAATTTTCTTCAGAGTGCAATACAGAGTCTAGTATGACAGCAATGTGTAAGAAAGTGCTGCACATTTTAAGTGTTCTAAATAAATAAAAATAAACCATACTGTTATTAGTGTTATCTTAAGATGGAACCAGTTATCTTCATCTAAATTCAGGTTCAGATGGAAGCTGTATACTTTTATGGACAGACATTTAATGCAACAAGAACAGCAAATAACATCCTTCATAAAATCACAGTAAGAGTCCTTGACTGGACTAAACATCTGGCACATATGTCCTACATAGCATTGATGCATCAACATATCTGCCATTTAGTATACTTTTAGTTAAGCACAGCTTTCTTTTAATTTTATATTTAATGTTTTTTTGTTTTGTTTTGTTTTTTTGCCAATCTAGATTATGGCAATAACCTTCCCTGTTCTTCTTTTTACTCTCTGCTAATGTCTAATTGAAATTTAAAATTTAAAAATGTATATTTCCACATTATTTAACAAAATCTAAAATAATTTTATTTTTTTTATCATTTTATTTATTTAATTGTATTGAATGTGCAGTTGTAATGTAATAATTCAAATAACAAATTATATAAAAAGTGTTAAAACGTTACTTTGAAGAACATTTTAAATCATGTTTTAATAATCGTTTTAGTCATGCTAGGAGTACACTTATTTTGATGCGTTGACAAACATTAAAAGTAATCTTTAACTGTATCTGTGTGTTATTCAATTTTACATTTAAAACTGATATATGACACAAGTTTCAATAGAAATTATATTCAATATATTATTTTAGTCAGTACACTTTAACCATATTTCGATAACAACAGAATTATGAAATTACATAAAATACTTAAAGTCCTACATAAGCAGGTCAAAAGCACTTTAAAGTTATGCTAACTGCATTTAACATAAATTTAAACGAACTTGTTTTGATGTAAATGTAATTAACATGCAATTAAGTGTCTGAAAACATGACAAGTCAGTTCACACTTAAGCATATTCATTTAAAGTAATATTTCTGCAATGAGTATATTTTTAATATGTACTTCTTTTCACAAGCCACAATCATATTTTTTATAGTTCACCCAAAACTGAAATTCATCTACTCACTTTCATGTCTTTCCAAACCTGTATGATTTACTTTTTCAGAAGAATATTGACTTCCACTATATTTAAATACATAAAAAAAAAAAAATAAAAAAAAAAATGCATACATACAGGTACATCTCAATAAATTAGAATGTCATGGAAAAGTTCATTTATTTCAGTAATTCAACTCAAATTGTGAAACTCATGTATTAAATAAATTCAATGCACACAGACTGAAGTAGTTTAAGTCTTTGGTTCTTTTAATTCTGATGATTTTGGCTCACATTTAACAAAAACCCACCAATTCAATTCTCAACAAATTAGAATACTTCATAAGTACTTCATAATAAAAAAAAAAAAAAAAAAAAAAAAAAAAAAAATTTT
>JAFVLL020028127.1:0-19074 GCA_021397915.2 Tor tambroides
CCACAGATTTGGCAGAAAGCTGTCGGTAGCACTATGCAAGTCCATTATTTAGCAAGAGAGAGTATGAGTAGTAGCTTTGCTTGCAGAAAGCAGCTGAGAAGAAATCAACAGGTTGCAGTAACATTATCAAGAGGAAAGATACCCTTTAAACCAGTAGAGGACATTGCACAGATTAACCTAGAGTATAACATGAACCACCAGGGAACAAAATATTTGCAACATCCCATTCACATTCAAACAATCAGTCCAACATTCACCCATGCACACCATGTCACATTTTCATGTCACTGTAAACCCAAATCTCATGTATACACGCACAAGAGTATGCAATAACACAATCACAGTCAACTGCATAGTAAAACAAAAACAAATGCTTGCTCCAGCCCACATTCACATACAAAAAACACATTTAATCACAAAAACACTCACTTTTCACTGTGCAACACTGTGCCGTAACAAATGTACTCTCTTGTGCTCCAGATACAAATGTCTGAAATGGTCCCCAGATATTTTCTCTTTTGTACATATTCAACTGAGAGTTTGTCTCATCTCGTTCATAAACCTTGAAATTAGATCACATAAGGACTCATCAAGTCAGTCATGAATACAAACTCTGTGTGTAATTGTGTTGCATGTTCCTCAGTTCAGGTCATCGTAGATGCTATGAGCTGGGGGAACGGGCAGTTTTGGTCGCTTTTTCCGACTGGACAGGCCCAGTGCATTCTGGGAGCTGCTACTCCCGCTCCCACCGCCGACTACTACTCTCTCTCGGTCTCCTCTCTCTCGTTCCTGCCCTTTGTCCCGCTCTCCTCCACCTCCAGTGGTAGTCAGAGTCAGTGTACTGGGCTTTTTCTTTTTCTTAGGTCTCTTAGATTCAGAGTTATTGGTGCCTGAGAACGAGAGGGTGAATAAATGGAAAAAAACAAAGACAGAGCTTGTAGTTTTTAAAAGCGTTCATGAAAAAACTCACTGGCTTTTGAAGATGCCGAGTCTGACGGTGAGATATCAGAGGAGCCGTCCCACTGGAGGCGAGACATGATCATCTGGCCATCAGGGGCATCATAGCCATCATTTTCCAGCATTGTTTCAGAGTCAGGTAGCGTTGACCTATCAAACAGGAAGCAAGATGAGACTACATAGAGACAAATGCTGAATAAGCACACATTTAACAAGAACCTCAGTTCAAAGAAACAATCAACAGATTCGAAACCAAAGAGGTATTTGCAGATGAGCTGCCATAGTTTCTTCCGTCACCCTTTATTTTACAGGTTAATATGGCACATTGAATATTCAACAAGCATTATTAAAATCGTGAAGCTAAAGAACTTTTTTAAAACTTGCTCTGGATAAGAGCATCTGCGAAGTGCCTTAAATCTAAATGAGTCTACAAAAACTTGAAAAAAAGATGTGTGAATTATCGAAATATTATGTTGAGTTAATAAATGAAAAGGACTAGATAAATTGGGCACGAAAAAAGAAAAAGCATGAGCAGGTCATCATTTACACTGAAAACTATCACTAGTAACACTGTAAAATAAGCTCTCATTTGTTAACATTAGTTAATGCATTAGCTAACATGAACAATGAGCAACAGATTTTTTTACAGCATTTTTAATGAATTATAAATGCTTATAAATGTTAATATTAGTTCATAAAAATACAGTTGTTCATTGTTCATGTTGGGGCTGGAATACATTATATAACTTTTAATATCTGAACAGATTTTATAGCACTAACATTTGCCGACATTTAAAATGGTTACAGAGAGAAACCAGGCATTATCCCCTTAAATCTGTTAAAGTTTAAAGGCATTCAGAACACCACATACTTACACTGAAACAATTCTTGTTGCTAGGAGACACCTTTAAATGGAAAAGTTTTCAAAAATGGGCTCAAGATATCAAACATGTTTGATATCCGACGACTGGATGGAATCATGACGCTAAGTCTGCACACAATACACTATGTGATTTTCTGTGAAATCTGTCAGCTTTTGACTGGCCAAAATCTGCAGACTGACTGCAGCTTTCTCCAACTAATGTTGGCTCTTCCAGACTGCAAAATGGAAAAAAATCTGGGAAAACATTGCGTAGTGTATTCCAGCCTTTAGTTCAAAATGCAAATAATGTTAACAATAGATGCAAATTTTGACTTAAAAATGAGTATTAATAAATGCTGAAATTTACAACAACTGAGGTTAATAAATGCTTGTATTGTTCATTGCTAGTTTGTGAACAAATAAAACCTCATTGTAAAAAAGAAAAATCACAGCGGACTAAGCTGTACACTGACTCCAGATGGTGTGCCTCAAGTCTCAATACTAGGACCTATTAGTTTTTCACCTTTATCTTTGGGCAGCTGCTACAAATGAACACAAGCTTTATTGAAAAAGTGGTATATTATGAGAGAGAGAGAGGTGAAAGGAGAGGAAAGCGGGTGGGTACACTAATTGTTTTCTGACAGGGAGAGGTCAGGGTTGGGAGAAGGGGTGAAACTCACGCGGACGGCCCAAGGAGGAAGAACCTGACTGCCCTCCTCTGTTCGTCCGTGTGCTGGGGACACCGCTGGGACCTGCCAGGACACAACGTGGCATTACGCACTGCACCAGAGACGATGACGGGCAAGAGACTAGGTGAACACTACCAGCAGGATTGGAAAGGGGGCTCTAGGGTTAGATATTAGCATTTAGGGAAGGAGGTTTCAGTGCTGGCTGATGTTCAAGAAGTCTCTTGCTGCGTAAAACAGGCAGTGCTTTAAAACAACTCATGACTGTCCAATTGGGAAATGATGGTGCACTTTTATGTCCAATTGGGATGGAGACAGATTATTTCAATTAAACATTTTTAACAGAAGCGAGGCCAAATTAAATGACACAGGATAGAAAACTGAAAAGTGAACACCAATCAAAAATATTGGGTTTATATGGAGTTGCCAGTTGTGTTCCGTAAAATCAGTCCCAACATAACATGATCATTTCCATTTACATGAATGAAAAAGATCATGTGTTCACACGTCACATGCACAATAACATTTGTAAAACTGCATTTTTCCATCTTAAAAATATATCTAAATTACGACCTATGCTCTCAATGTCAAATGCAGAAATATTATTTCATGCGTTCAATACCTCGAGGCTAGATTATTGTAATGCTTTATTGGGTGGTTGCACTGCGCGTTTAATAAACAAACTCCAGCTAGTTCAAAATGCAGCAGCTAGAGTTCTTACTACAACCAGGAAGTATGACCATATTAGCCCGGCTCTGTCAACACTGTACTGGCTCCCTATTAAACATCATATACATTTTAAGATCTTGCTAATTACCTATAAGGCCCTGAATGGTTTGGCACCTCAGTATTTGAGTGAGCTCTTATCACTCTATAGTCCTTCACGTCCACTGCGATCTCAAAACTCTGGCCATTTGATAATACCTAGAATATCAAAATCAACTGCGGGCAGGAGATTGTTTTCCTATTTAGCTCCCAAACTCTTGAACAATCTACCTAACGCTGTTCGGGAAGCAGACACACTCTGTCAGTTTAAATCTAGATTAAAGACCCATCTCTTTAACATGGCTTACACATAATACACTATCGCATTTCTATAAGTCAAATCCGTTAAAGGACTGTTAGGCTGCATTAACTAGGTCAACTGGAACCGGTAACACTTCCCAAAACACCTGATGTACTTGTTACATCGTTAGAAGAATGGCACTACGCTAATATTAGTCTGTTTCTTTATTCCGAGGTCACCGTAGCCACCCAGATCCAGACTGTATCCAGATCAGATGGTCACTGCAGCCACCCGGATCCAGTCCGTATCCAGATTAGATGCTGGATCAGCACCTAGAGATGACCTCTACAGCCCTGAACATCAGCGGAGACCAGGACAACTAGATGAGGCCCAGAGACTGATCCCCAGTGAAGACCCTGTCTCCTAGACAGCCATCGGGACAAGACCACAGGAACCAGATGAGTCCTTTGCACAATTTGACTCTGCTTTAGTCTAGATTTAAACTGCTGATTTTGTCTGACAAGAGGAGAATGACACTTTCAACACACTATTTCCCCATCTAAATACTGTAAAGCTGATATAAAGCCACCCAGCTTTATATCAAGCTGATGTAAAGCTGCTTTGACACAATTTGCATTGTTAAAAGCGCTATACAAATAATAGTGATTTGACTTGACAATCAATCTCTGGCTCTAAAGCAGCAGCACACACCAATACATACACATCCCCGACACTCGAAACAGTGAAAAACTACATCCCCTTGACTGTACCAGTTCACCGTACTTCTGATCACTTAACAGACTTCATCAGAGCAACAGTTCACTCAAAAATTAGCATTTTAATCACTTATTCATCTTCATGCTGTCAAATATATCATATTAATGATTTTTTAAACCAATTACAACAGTATGCTCTTCTTTTTTGTTGTGCAAATATGTTCACAAGTGCTGAACAGTTCAAAAGCTACAAACACTTCTACATCTAAATGTTCCTCAATGCAGAGTTATAAGTAGCCTTAACATAGAATAACAAAATTAAAATAAAGATTTTTTGGCCAGGCATAAAATGTGCAAAGACCTTAAATCTCCTAGACTGGTTTCACAGATGTTTCAGCCTTCGGTAAGTTTTTATTCATCATAATATACACCTGCTGTGGAAAAATACTTACTCTTTGCTGGCAGGAAAGACAACAAACTTGGTGACTTTCACAGTCAGTAAGGTAATGGAAAGAAACTCTAAATGTCAGTGAGTGTACCACAGTGTGCAATTGTAAGAATAAAATCACAGATGTTTATTTTTTATGGTTTCCTGTTAGTTCACAAATATGGACTGAATTCTTACCGAGTACACATCTTCTTTGTGTGCTCTGATACGACCCCACATTGCTGAGGAAAGAGAGAGTCTGTTAGCAAGAGGTAAACTCCAGTGAATGAGAGACTGTATAATGCCAATGATACTATTTAATGGCAAAACAGCTGAAATGAAACTAAAATGATTAACACTTTTTTCACTGATTTACAAAAAATTCACCAAAAATATCTGAAATTTGATCTTGGTAGATTTTGTAACAGAAAAAAGAGAGAAATGCCACTTCTACTAATGGTCAAAATGATGCTAATAATTGCAGATGTTCAAAATATTAGCTGTCCCCTTTATTTGGTCTACTACAGTGAACTCGTTAACATTAATTTACCACTGAATGCATATATGATAATTTGAGGTGGCCATACACAAAAAACACACAATTTGTTTTTTAATCTAACACTCCACTACATTCAAGTATTATTTTAGTTGGAAAGATACATATTTTCCTATATAACGATTTTAATCTACCTGCATTTAAAACTGAAACATCACTATATGGTAGAAAAACCATACTTTTTAAAAAAAAATTTTTGTTACTTTATGATGATAGGACAGTTAAGATTTGACAGAAAGCAAAGTGGGAGAGAGAGGGGTGGGGGGGTTGAGGGTGCGGGATCGGGAAAGGTCCTTGAGCCGGGATTAGAATTTGGGACGCCTATAGTGCAACAGCACTGTATGTCGGTGCACTGAAGATGAATTAAGATTTTATTTCCACTGTAATTAATAATTAAATGATTTGTTAGTTATGAGACTATTATTTATAGAACACAATCTAGAATTTTTAGATAATTTACTATTATTTATTTATTTTTTCTTATTTTCATTAGTATTCTCTTTTTTTTTTGGTGGAGGGGAAGGGTTTGATTTAATTTTAGAAGGAAAAAAGAAGAAAAATGTAATTTATGTTAAACAGTCTATATAAGAATAAATAAAATATAATGATTATATAAGAAACTAATAAACTCTTAATATAAATTCTTAATATAATAATATATTCTCTATGTAAGAATATAATATTAATTTCTAATAGTTCACCGTAGTCAGTATGGAGCGCAGCTCCTCAGGTCCCAAAGTCTCATAACTGATGCCAGAGCTGTAGTTATACTGCAAGAGTGAATGAGTGAGAGAGTGAAACAACAATTGCCGTAATACAGTAACAAAAGCAACAGTGAAAGCAAGAACCAGTGTTATACACATTAAAATAATTCTCTCACCTTGTATAGGTCTGGATTGACATTACTGCTGAGCTCTCCTGCAGAGTGACAAGACACAAAAAGACTCGCAACACATTCAAGTGAAGCCTGCTGTCTGTCATGCATTGCACTACCTTTAAACAACTTCTGAAAGCTAGATTCAGTCGGAATAAAACCCACCATTCTTGTGCTTCAGGGATTTGGATCTCCTGGGAGAGTTTGGATTCTAAACACACAGATTTATTTTAAATATTTTCAATTTATTTTTATTTAGAATATTTGGACTGCATTTTTATCATACTTGATAAAAGTGTTATACCTTTTCTGACTTTCTCTTCTTGGCTGTGAAAATAAGAGATTAACTGTTATCATTAATTCTTAAAATCAGGCCTATGATAGATAAAAAAGTGCAACGTTTAGAGACAAATAGTGGTGTAGGAAGTAAGAGGAAAAGAGATAAACAGACAGACTGGATCATCTCACCTTTCTTTTCTGAACCATAGGACCAGTCATTGTCATTGATATCATCATTGTCTTCCTGATCGCTTTCTGACTTGCTTGTGTTGTTGCTGCTGGCTATTCTGTAGAAAGAGCAGAACAATCAATGCTTTGAAACGTCACTAGAATTTTCCCTCAGGGATCAATAAAATCTCTCTGCCTGGCAGAAAGTGCAATCTTTGGAAAATAATCTTTAGAAATGTGTCACCCCCAACAAATTTTCCCACCAGTACATGGCAATAGAATAAAAACACTGAAGTACAACCCACATTCCAGAAATGTTGGGATGATTTTTAAATTTGAATAAAAAGAAAACAAAGACTTTCAAATCACATGAGCCAATATTTTATTCACAACAGAACATGGATAAATGTTTAAACTGAGAAATTTTACAGTTTTATGCACAAAATGAGCTCATTTCAAATTTGATGCCTGCGACAGGTCTCAAAATATTTGGGACGGGGGCATGTTTGGCATGGTGTAGGATCTCCTCTTCTTTTCAAAACAGTTTGAAGACACCTGGGCATCGAGGTTATGAGTTTCTGCAGTTTTGGTGTTGGAATTTGGTCCCATTCTTGCCTGATATAGGTTTCCAGGTGCTGAATAGTTCGTGGTCATCTTTGACATTTTTTTTCGTTTAATGATGCGCCTTTCTCTATATATTAAAGATCTGGACTGCAGGCAGGCTAATTCAGCACCCATACTTTTCTACTACGAAGCCATGCTGTTGTAATAGCTGCAGTACGTGGTTTTGCATTGTCCTGCTGAAATATACAAGGCCTTCCCTGAAATAGATGTCATCTGGAGGGGAGCATTTATTGCTCTAAAACCTTTATATACCTTTCAACATTCATAGTGCCTTCCAAAACATGCAAGCTGCCCATACCGTATGCACTTATGCACCCCCATACCATCAGAAATGCTGGCTTTTGAACTGAACGCTGATGACACGCTGGAAGGTCTCCCTCCTCTTTAGCTCGGAGGACACGGCGTCCGTGATTTCCAACAAGAATGTCAAATTTGGACTCGTCTGACCATAGAACACTTTTCCACTTTGAAACAGTCCATTTTAAATGAGCCTTGGCCCACAGGACACGACGGCGCTTCTGGACCATGTTCACATATGCTTCCTTTTTGCATGACAGAGCTTTAGTTGGCATCTGCAGATGGCACGGCGGATTGTGCTTACCGACAGTGGTTTCTGGAAGTATTCCTGGGCCCATTTAGTAATGTCAATGACAGAATCATGCCGATGAGTGATGCAGTGTCGTCTGAGGGCCCGAAGACCATGGGCATCCAACAAAGGTCTTGTCCCTTACGCACAGAGATTTCTCCAGTTTCTCTGAATCTTTTGATGATGTTATGCACTGTATATGATGAGATTTGCAAAGCCTTTGCAATTTGACATTGAGGAACGTTGTATTCACAATATTTTTACGCACTCTTTCACAGATTGGAGAGCCTCTGCCCATCTTTACTTCTGAGAGACTCTGCCTCTCTAAGACATCCCTTTTATGTTACAGACCTGATGTCAATTAACTTAATTAGTGGCTAGATGTTCTCCCAGTTGAACCTTTTCAAATTGTCTTGCTTTTTCAGCCCTTTGTTGCCCCCGTGCCAACTTTTTTGAGACCTGTAGCAGGCATTTGAAATGAGCTAATTTAGTGGATAAAAGTGTAAAATTTCTCAGTTTAAACATTTGTTATATTCTCTATGTTCTATTGTGAATAAAATATTGGCTCATGTGATTTGCAAGTCTTTTAGTTTTCATTTTATTCAAATTTAAAAAAAAACTTCCCAACATTTCCAGAATTCGGGTTGTAAAACAACAAAGTTCAGACATGTGAGCTCACAGCCCTCTGACCTGCGATTGGCTATTCGGCTGCTGTTGCGGCCCATGCCGAGACACTTCTCCAGATGAGGTGCAAAGCGAGAGGCCGCAATACTCCGGCTGCAATTGGGACACACACACTCCTTATTCTTCCACTGGTTGTACACCTGCCCAAAGATGTCCACACCAGGCTGGTCCACTATTTCTACATCAGAGGGAACATAAAGTAGAGACACATTTTAAAAGCATGCAACCCAGGCCTTAGTCTTAAAAATGAACAAATTCATTTTTTTTGACTCACCGAAATCCTTCATACTTTCTTGGTCCGTTTCATCCAAAAAGAAATAGCCCTGTTTGACTGCCCTGTGCACCTCAAAGCACAGCCCTAAACAGGCATCTTCCACTAGGTCAGAGTAAACGTCATGAGCCAAGGCCTTCAACAAAGGCAGAGAAGTTAATAGTCATAAGAAATAGAAGTCATGTGTGTTAAACTGATCATCATGTATCTTATTTGTCTATGACACAGGCCAGTTTTTGGGTCTGGAATAAAGGAGGCCCACCCATAAAAAATCTGTCCCAGACCCTGTGAATTTTAGTGATGAGCCTGCATAACACAGTTCTTTCATAAACAGATGCATTTAGATGAACACAAAATTTACAAGAACAATAAAGCAGATATATACTGTTCTGTATGTTTCATAAATTAAACTCATTATCTGCAACCCTTTACCTCTAGCTTGGTGTTATCCAGGCCTGACAGAGACATATCCTCCATTTTCATTTGCAGCAACTATTGTAGGAGAGCTCGCATTGTCGACAATGCTGAAAGAGGCGGAAACACTAAAAAAAACACAAATACAAACAAAGGCACATTACATCATAGTCAAATGCGATACTAATATCATCATCCTTCTATCTAAAGATAAAAGTACGCCTTTTTAATTAAAAAAAGAGACTCAGCATATCAAAATAATTAGTAAACAACTGAAAACTATTTAAACAGCCATTTATAACCACATTTGTTCATATTGTGAATTATGTTTAAAACTCAAATGTATTTTCTAGGCTATATGGTCCATTTTATAACATGCTTGTGATGTTTATAAATTATGTATCATGTTCAACAAGCTGCTATATAACGGGAATACTGTGAACATGGGCGGGAAAAGCAATTATTAAGCAAAACAGCAGTCGCAATATATAAACGATTTATAACCAGTTTATATTTAAACCTAATAAAACTGTTGAACACACATATACACAGTGTTATTGTAAACATAGTTGACAGGCACGACTGTAGCACTGCCATGTCTTCTCTATGATATAACTTCCCATATGGGCGGGTTTGGGAAACATTGTTACAAAAAACCGCAGGAAAACGTGTCACAAGGTAGTAACTGAGCGTTTTTGTTGCGCTCTTGATTAAATTGTATCTCTACTTACCAAGACTGCACGGGCCGGGTCTTGTCATTCACGGACCCGCTGCTCTCTTGTTCACCGACCACGTACAACAAACATCCTCAAAACGAACGTTCATGTGAAAATAACGAAAATATTATGTTACAAAAATGATTAGATGCCTGGCTGAATAAGTCGTTTGAGTGCAGATGATGTTTGGAAATAAAACAACGCTGCCATTTTGGCTCCGGTTAGACATCACTGGCCTATTACCGATCTTACATGACACATCGATTGAGCTGCCTTGAATTCGCTCCAGTCTCGTATAAACAAATACAGATACACACAAAAACATTGAGATATAAATATACGTACACATACATATGGCGACTCAGTCACGTAAATAAAACAATTACGTAAGTATTTAATTGCTAAAAAATTATATATAAACAATATGCACACACACGCGCGCCCATACACACTGAGAATACAAACAAACACAAAAACTGATTAAGAGAAGGTTTATTTGCTCAAATTGTAAATTGCAGGGATATAACATCTCTTGCTATAGAAAACGTCCAAATGTTTCAAATCTGTAGTACAAATTTCTCTTTTTTTTGCCATTTCTACAAATAAACAAACAAACATGGGAAGGGGTAAAAAACTAAAACTTACCAAATTAAAAACATGTCCCCAGTTGACAAACAAACTCATTTCGGCTATAGCAGAATATTGCTTAGCCAACTGAAAATAAACGCAATAATGTTCACTCATTACAAAGGGGGGGAAGAAAAGAAAAGAGAAAGCTATATGTACAAATACCTTACAACAGCACTGAACCCAACCCAAATCTATTTGCAAGTCTCAAAATCCTATAAAATATCAACAAATCTTGAAAGGTCCACTGGGTTTCTTATCCCGGCCCAACATTCAAATCATCTATAACCAAATTCTGTTTTTCAAACTGAAAGAACACAACTTTTTGCATGATACAGGCCTTAATTATTTTGTGTGACTAGAATAAAGCTCACATGTCTGGTACAGCAAATACAGCATCCAGCTCTGTTTTTACAGCAATCCCCCCCACCCACCTCAAAATTATACGCTGGTCTCTATATGCAAATTACCTAGGCTCAAAATTTTAGATAGAGGAGAAAAAAAATAAATTAAAAAAAAAAAAATCACTTACAGTGCCCCTATTAAGCTGAGGGCTGCATAAAAATACTGAGTAAAAGGTGGTAACTCAGCAGAGGAAGCTGGGTTGTGGGTTTAACTAAATTTAGTTGCCATTTCAGGCCAGGGCACTGGAATGAGAGAATATACTAGTCACCCTCAAAACTGCTCATATATACATAAACACATAACAAATAACGGTACCCCTCTCTTAAATAAAACATCTCCATTACATTCCTTGAGCTGGTGCATGAAAGACCTGTGAAGTGGTTGACATTATGGGCTAATGAGTGAAATGAAGAAAGAGGAATACTGAAAAAACACAGGGCTTGTGAGCAAGGGATTCCATCATAAGTGCACTGAATTGTCGGGTAACTCACATCCATCATATTTAAAACATTTCGTTTTAAAAAGAAAAACAGTTCTTTGGAGCACCAAATAAAGCAGTGGTAGGAAAGAGGAACAGCTCCAAACAATACAGAACCATTATTAACAAATGAATGGAAGAAAAACATGTTGGTGCCCCATCCACAAAAAAAACAAAAAAACAAAACAAGCATATTTCTGCAAGAACTTTGCTTGTGTTGCCAAACAATTAACTGATAAACTAGTCCTCCTCGTTATGTAACATCAGTCGGTTTTATTATCTGAATGAACAGCGAACTCAAACCCGTCAGCTGTCACGAAACAGCTACGGGCAGCATTCCTAAAACAGGACAAAAATAAATAGTCCATTTTCACCTTTAACCCCTCATCAGGAGCAGGTACGGGCAGCGCACAATCACCTGCTGAACAAGAACCGCGTGCGAGACCAGTGGGGGCCATGCGGCGACATTCAAAATGGCTTCATTGTTCCTGAAAATACCACAATTGTTTTGAACCGAAAAAGCAAAAACAAACACCAAAGCAAAAATGGAGGGAGGGAGCAGGAAAGGGAGAGGAACAACGCTACTAGGAAGAACAAGAGACGTACAGACAGAAGAAAAGAAAGCAAACATTCTTCAGAGTGCAATTATTTGGTCCCCTGTACCTCCTGAAATAATCTGTGAAACTAATACCCCCTTTCCACCAGCAGGAACCAGGTGCTAGTTCAGAGCCAGTGCTATTGCCGGTTCTTACTTGGTTCGACTGGCGAGCCCTTTAAGAACCGGTTGTTTTTCCACAGGCTAGAGAGCCAATACTTGCAATACAGAGCCAGGTCTTACGTCGCTGAATACGTTTCAAGTTTCGTTTCACTAGCGCGGCAGCGCCGAACACAACAGACTTGTTCGAGGTGCATCGGCGCCACGCAGACAGATCGATCGGCACACAACACACTAAAGCACTGTGAGAGTGATCCAAAAGCATAAAGAGCCGTCTGCTTTCCAGTCGCTCCCGCAGCACCTCGATGCCTCGCACCGACCGGTCCGCGCAGCGCCGATCCATCCCGAACAAGCCTAAACAAACTATCAACACTGGCGGACGTTGCATTGCTGTTCATGTTCATGGCTTTGCGAACCTACATCGGCATCCAAACACGGCGAATCCAACGTGTTCGTGTTTAGCTGCTATTTCAAATATGGCGGTCCAAAGTTTCTGTCGTCTTGTTGGTCACGGTAACCCCGTCCCAGCCCCTGACGCAAGCGGTTCTTCCTTCTAGCCCAGCAATGTTTTGGTGCTACTTACGAACCACTTTTCCTGGTTCGTAGCCGGTGCTTTGGGTGTGGAAAGACAAAGAACCGGTTTGAAACTAGGCTCTGGCTCCGAACCAGCACTGGAACTGCCTTGGTGGAAAAGGGGTATAAGAGGCTCTTTGGCTCATTTACGGAAAAGAAAATGGCTCCTGGTGCTCTATGTCCTCTAAAATATAAACACGGGCGTCCTAATAAAGCTTCACGACTGCTACAAGCCAATAGCACAGCACTGCACCCTTTTTTCGGTGTTGGGAGGAATTTAGAGCATGCATCCTTGTACACGTTGCCTAAAATGCCTTAAAACCTGCCGAGCCAATTCATCGAGGGAGTTACAAATAAAATCAGAAGCGCAGGGGAGAACACAAGAGAAGAGAAGCAAAGGAAAGAGTGTGTGAGAGGTGGCGCAGATGTGTAACAGCGGGGTGAGCCCCCTCCTGTGGTGAGAAGAGCGCAGTGCAGAGCAGGCTCAGACCCCCGGCTCATGGCTCAGTTCACAGCATTTCTGGCAGTCTGTGGGCTCAGCCTGACTCGGCTCCGGCTCAGTCTGAGTCTGAGCCCGATGAATCATCAGAGCTGGAAGCGCTGCTGCTGCTCTCTGATTTATTCTCTTTATCCTCAACCTCTTCGTCCTCTTCATTCTGGGAGTGAATTTGGAAAGATTCTCTTTCATTACTCTCATTCAAAATCCAACGAGGTTTATCAGTTATCGTTAAAAATGAAATTCCCTATGGAGAAAGCGAACAGTATTTTCTGGAAGCCGACTGCTGCTCTCAATGACAAAATCAATATTGCAAAATCAAAGGCTGGTCCTATATCAATATACATGACCAGCATGCTATAAATCTTACATCGTCGTCGTCATCATCATCGTCGTCGCTGTCGTCATCGGAGGATGATCCGTCATCAGATTCCTTCTCTTCATCATCATCGTCATCATCGTCTTCATCCTCTTCCTCATCCTTTGGACAAAGTCACAATTAATACAGAACAATCAATCATTAGGCCCACATGCTGCTAAAAATGTACATAGTGGCCGATAAACGCAGAGTGATTTAAGACTATGCATGATCAAACGCACCGATCGTTTGGCCTTGGGTTTCGCTTTAGCAGCGGTGCCACCTGGTTTTGATGTGCTCCTCCGTTTCTGCAGAAAATTTGAAGAGAAAACATTAAACAGACAGAACTGCAGGCAGCGGGTGTTACAGAAGAACCATATTTTCTTTTATATCTTTTTAAATGATTAAATATTACCATTTTAAATAAAAAATATAAACACTGATTTGAGAAACAAAAACAAGTCTATTTTGACAAGTTAGACTGCAATACTGAGTAGATCCAAATTTACGACTCACCAGAGAATTATATTCTTTATAAGTAGCTCTCTCTTGTGATGATAAACTCTGTGAAGTGGAAGAAATATTATATCACTGTTGTAATACATTAGATCTTCATATTAAGCTATTTGTGCTAGTGTTGAGCAGGTTAAATAACAGTAAAGACACGTACCGCAAGCCACTGCTCGAGAAGCACTTTGTACTGCCTCTGTTTCTCTTCTGCCAGCCTTTTGTAACGGTCCTTCTCCTTCTGAGGGAGCCGCTGCCAGCGGCCTCCGATTTCACCCATGCGTTCTTTCATGGGCAGATGATTCAGCTCGCCGTTCGACAGCATCTCCTGAGAGAACTTCTGATAACCGTTCCTGAAGTCACAGGTGAAGAGAGCATGAGTAAAAACAGTGGGATGGTAAGACAAGCGAGCTGCCTCAAATACACCAACAGCTTTTTCCTTGTAGAGGTTTAAGAACTGTAGATAACCAACACACACAGAACAAACTTACGAGGGTGGCTTCTTAGGTTCACCATCAAATTTCATTTTCTTCCCAGGGGTGAAGACTGGGGCAGGCGATCGCATCTCGCTCAGCTCTCTCTGCACAAGACAGGAGATTAAAAAGAGTATGAAATCTTGCTCACACAAAGTCGGGAAGAAAGAAAATGCAGACATATGATCAATTACTTTATTCAAGGCAGTTTGATTTTAATGCCACAAAATATTTGGATATGTCTGGACTCACTTCATATCTCTTCTGGTCCTCTGCTGCCTTCTTGATCCACATGATCTTTTCTTTCTTCTCCATGGTGTTCCAGGTGGCCTCCATGGCTTTTTGAGCTTTCGCTCGATCATTCTGAGAAAGCAAAGAAGAGGGACAGATCAGTGGATAATCTATTATCTGATAATAAATTATTTTCATTATAACAGTAATAACAGTATATACAGGTGTTAAAAAAAGAAAAAAAAGAAAAAAAGCTGGTATATTCTTATTTGCACAGCTTTTAATAACTGCTTCATGTTGTCTATTCAATTTTTGAGAGCAGTGACAGAAAATTGACAATAAAGACATTTATAATGATACAAAAGATTTCCATTTCAAATAAATGCTGTTCATATGACTGTTTTTACAGTATTGTGACCAAATAAATGCAACTCTGGTGAGAATAAGAAACTTCTAGTAAAAAACTTTAACAAAAAAAGAAATTAAACCGACCTAAGCTCTTTCCACTCAATTTCTTGCATTTATGATTCCATACCTTGAATCGGGCAAGATAGTCTCCAATGACACTTTGTTGCCAGATATCCTGAGCTGTTTTGGGTGTTTCTGGTAGTTTCCCTTTCTCCTCTTTGCTCTGTTTTTCAGACTCTGCCTTCAGCGTCATCTCCAGGTTTTTATACTTTTCCTACAAGAAAGATTACAGAAGTTGAATACAATTTAATTGGCTAGTACAGTAACAGAAGGATCTTAACATCTCTGGGTCACTAAAGTGTCATGATTACCTTCTTCTTGTCAGAAAGCTCATTCCACATGCGGGCCAGTAGTCTGGTGAGCTCCATGTCAGAAAGCTCAGGCCTTTCCTGTTGAAGTTTTGGGCGCTTCTCCTCAGAGAAAATAAACATCGCAGAGACAGGAGGTTTGGGCTTCTCTGTACTGGACTGCTGGGATAACAAAGCGGAAAAGGGAATTAAGGAAGCAAAGGTTTAGTTACTAAAGCTCACTTAGATACTAATCCTTTAAATTACCCAAAAATGACTGACAGGTGAACGGACCTTTGCTTTTGAGTTCTTCTTTTTGGAAGCAGGACTACTGCCTCCACCTCCCTTTTTAAAGCTGCCCATCTTCTGTTCTGACAGTATTCTCTGCTGTTCCTCCTCTGAGATACTCTGGGATTCACAGACAGCATGTTTAAAATGCAAACTGAACAGAAAATTGTGCAAAAAAAAAAAAAATGCACAGAGAGCAAGTGACTGTTGTCATAGAAGTATACTTACTAATAAGTAACGATTCATCTCAACTTCATATTCTTTCTTTTTCTGTGTAGAGACGAAATAAAACAAAATATGAAAAAAGAAAGAAAACTTTCAAATGTATCCATGTTGGTTTGTTTATGTTAATAGGTGGCTGAACTGGTTACAAACAGAAGGAAGGATACAAAATAAAAGCAATGTGTTACAAACCTGCTCACAGCGCTTTTGGTAGGCATCTTTCTCATTCTGTTTGAGGAGTTTCCAGCGCTGGCTGCACATGACCATGCGCTCTGTACTGGGAACGTCTTTCATACTGGACATCAACTCAGCACAGAACATAGAGTAGCCATTACTGAAAGAGAGATGATGAAAAACTTCACTTACTGTATATAAACTCGTACAAAAAACAAAAACAAAAAACAGCTGTTATTGTTACTAAAATGTTTTTTTTTCACTTTCAGCAATTGAAAAAAATGGAATTGAATAAAACAAGCTTAATTTGAAGTGCAACATTTGAAATTTGAAGTACAAAAATTACTGAAACTGAAATAAATTAAAGCTAAATATAAAATTATAAATAAAAACAAACCAAATAAAGCACATAAAAATTACTAATAATTAAAATGAAAATATAAATCAATATTAGATTATAAATGGATTAAATTAAATACATTAATAATACTAAACTAATATTGACAAGAAAGACAGATAGAAAACAAACATGAACATTTCCAGGTCTCATTTCAAATCATATTTTGCAGAAAAAGAAAACAAAACCTATTATCAGGTAAACTTACGAAGGCGGTTTGTCTGGCCGCCCATCAAACTTGTCTTTGAGGTGTCTCTCTGCTTTGGTCAGGGTGGATTTGACGATGTCCTCCTCTGTCATGTTCATCTCCGGGTGCTGCTGGATAAACTCGCGCATCTTTTCCTAAACAAGGACGAGAAAGATCAAAGATTATAAAGAAGCCTGCTACTGCTGGCAAATATGCCATGTAAAATGCACACGTTTTTACCTCATACAATTTCTTCTGCTCCAAAGACTTTGTGATCCACTTTATCCTCTTCTTGTCTGAGAGCTGTGGCCACTGCTTGGCAACACTCTCCTTGATGTCTTTGGTAGTCGCCTAGAGAGGTTAAAACAAGTGTTTTACGGCATTCGCGTGTATGAAGAAGTCAGCATCATTATTTTTGAGTGCGAGTGTGTGTGTAGAGCGTACATCTGGGTGTGCTTTGAGAAAGGCCTTCTTCTCATGGCAGTACCACAGTTGCTGGGGTGTCTTGGGCTTCTCTGGAACATTGGACTTCTTGTTAACGTTCTCTAGAAGGTCGGGATGTTCTTGCCTGTAAAGAAACAAACAAACTCTTTAAGAAAAGCCATGTCTTAAAAATGTAAATGTGATGGTAAAGTGTCAATAAGTCACGTACCTGAACTTCATCATGCTGAGCATGAAAGTCTCCTTTTCTTTGAGAAAGTCTTTCACATATTTCTCCTGTTGACAAAAGGTTCAGTCATAACAAACAGGTCAGTCAAAACAATACCTGCTCTGTTGACCGATCTAGAAAGGTACCACTCAAAACAACAGGTGACCCAGACCAAATAGAAAATATTTGCTTCTTTCAAAGGGAAAAAGAGCAGCCACAGATTTGAAATCCACTGAACACCAGATGAATCCTAAACCTTTAGCTAATATACCATTACAGTATCCACATCATTTCCCATTTGCTTAAAAATCCATATCAATTCCTCTTTTATAGTGGTTCTTGAAAAAAGTTACAGACTGTTTTAGTGACGTTCCTTTTTAATTTTATTGCACTCACTTTTTTACGCTCTGGGAGCTCCTTGTATTTTTTGGACAGGATTTTTGTGAGATCTAGGTTGCTCATCTCTGGATGTAGTTTAGCGTACTTGGCACGCTTCTCCATAAAGAAACGGAAATACGGTGTCAATGGCTTTTTGGGGAAGTCTGGGTGCTTCTGCAGAGGGGACAAATACACGAAAAGTTAGTATTTGCTACTGTTGCAAGTGACACAGGAAAAACACACTTTTAATCCAAGCTTTCAGCACAGAGCCACAAGACTATCTACCTTCAGCTTCTTTCCCTTGTATGGATTTTTGATGTAGTCCTGCGCATCCAGGATCAGCTCAGTAAGGGTGCGGAATTTGCGAATCTGAGTGAGGAACAGGAATTTTAGGGTGATAACTGCATAATCGTCCTATGGCTTGTAACATACAAATGTTTTTTTTTTTTTTTTAATCAAATATTTCAAATCCTAATATCTACTGACCAACAACTAACACATTTTTTATGTAAGTTTCTCTAGTCATTAGAACATACAATTGAAACTCATTGGTCACTGACTAGCGTACCTCACGTGAAACTTCCTGCCATTTCTGTTTGCACATCTCCCCAGAGTAAGAGTTGAAAGCCACTTTCTCCCAGTCCAAATGGGACTCGGACGTCTTGTACTTGGCCAGATCTTTATCCGGCAGGTTCCCCTTCATGGCATCCAACAGCTTAAACAGGTCATCCTGCTCCCAAACTGTAATAAAACATTATGGCAAAAATGATCTCTGAAATCCAATGCACACATCTTTCTTCACGCCGATTAAGAAAACGTACACGTTTGTATTTCACACAAAGGTTAAATACAGGTTCACATGCAGTGGGAAACATGGTTTATGCCAAGAGCAATTTGTTTTACAAGGCAATTATTGCCAGGAGTATGAACCTAATTATTCAAAGCAACTAACTTTTTTACATGCAAGGTACAGGCTACATTTAATCATAAAATGCATCCCCTGGGAATCAAACCAATGATTTTGGCATTGCTCTACTGTTTGAACCATCAATTCAACAGATATTTAGATACCAAAATGCTCTTTTAAAACGTTTCCTATGAAAGCTATATCCATTACCATTGATGGCAAAAATATAAATGCAAAATAATATTCATAAACAACTACAAACCACCGATCTAAACTAGTCATGTTTCTTACCGGGTTCTTTAGCAGTGGAGTCCATTTCTCCATTCATTGTCTGAAATCACTCTAAAAAAAAACAAACAGGTTAATTATATTAAAGTTGAAAATCATACTTTCATGGCTTTAACCCAGCTTTAAATGAAATATCAATT
>JAFVLL020028128.1:0-10249 GCA_021397915.2 Tor tambroides
GGGTGGCACAACCAGTTATTAGATTTAGGGGGCAATTACTTTTTCACATAGGGCCAGGCAGGTTTGGACAGCTTTTTTCCCTTAATAAATGAAATGATTCATATTTGTGTAATATTAAAATTTGTTTGATGATCTGAATCTTTTAAGTGTGACAAATATGCACTATGTGCCTTTTTACAGCACTGTGTATATGTATGTATATATATATATATATATATATATATATACACTGTATATATTCTCAAAAGAGCAATGTAATACTGTAAAATCTGCCATGTGCAAATTGCATGAATTATTCATACAGAAAGGACATGTCGTCTTATCTATTAAGGATTTTTTGGGGGGTCGTAGGGTTTGATTAAATGTGTTAATTTTTAGTCTCTGCAATTTTCTTTTTATAATAAATCACACAGAATTAGCGAGTTGAATTGAAAGCCCTAATTAAAACACAAACTTTATGATGGTGGAAACTCACTGGCTGATATTACTCTCACACAAAATATTGTCAAAAGTATCTGGAAATAAGAGGGGTCAGGTGGGGCACAGAGTCCAAGCTAAGATGTTATTAGATGCTGGAGGGAAGCTGTTTGCATCACTTCCTCTGAGTTGAAGCAGGCCACGGATCTCTGGATCAGAGACTGGGATTTGAATCTCAAGAGTGTAATATTCTCAGTCTAGAGGTCAGCTTGAGCTGTGAAACCGCTTACAGACTTCAGGCCAAACTACATCCTGTCATCTCTGACATCACTGAATTGTTAATCAGAGGCTCAGTTTTTCCTCCCCATAAGGGAGCTTTGCTAAATTACTTTACAGTGAGAAATAATCTCGCAGGTCAAGGAAATAATGAAACATTGGTCTAAGCTGCTAGTTTTCCTCAATTTTTCACTTTTTTTCCTGTCACGGTGAGGATTTTCTTTGACTTCTATTATTTTTATGCTGAACTAATGATATTTTCTGTTCTCTAACTCTCACAGAAACCCTTCTGTGTTTTTCGATTTCCATTAACATGAGATTTAGTGTTTATTAGGCGTTTTTTCTTCGAGGGGACCATTGGCTAGTCTCTACAATTTAAATAACTCAAGTTTTTACCGTCCATTTGGTCCCCACCAAAGTCTGACAAACACAAACATTTCCTTCACTAAATGAGGATATACAATAGATTTTCCAAAAGATACATACTTTTGACCTTTCATATATTTATATATTAGTTTCCACAAAACTATCAAGAAGCACAACTATTTTCAACATTTCTAATAATAAAAGATCCTATGAAAAGTTACATATTTCACCTCTAATGATGGGACATGTTGTATAATTTGCCTCTTTTTGTTATATTTTCTGAAAGTATATTTTCTTAAAGATACGTTGAAGACTTGAACACTCATCATAGGAGCAATGCAAAATTGTAAAAGCAGTCATGTACAATTTTCTCGTGCTGCACCACAATACTTTTTTGATCAAATTCAGACTTGTGATCTGATTTTGAAAAGCTGCAGCACCTGACGGCCTCATACAAACACAAAAAATATTTCTCTACTCAAAAAATATTGCATTTACTCTGAAACAAGATAGCACAACCTCTCTCCATCAAATGAGCTTCAGGTTACTCTTTACCTGACTAAAGTTTACACCAATAAATATCCCTCCAAGGCTTCCTGTGGGACGGCAGCACTAAGCTACATATTTACGAGGGCTGCCATGTCCAGGGATTGTGGGTGCAGTCAAGCCAAGCCAGGAGATTCACCTCATAGCCAGGGCTCCCTAAATCACGGCTGCAGGTCTAGGTAACGAGTATCACTGGACTGCCGCTGCCCACCTGACTACACACCCCTCAGACACATAAGAACCAGAACGCTCATGCTTCCTACAAGGGCGACTAGCAAATGTGATTGTGAGTTCAGTTTGACAGTTTGAAAAATGAATCGCATTAACTTTTCCAGGGGATGCTATTCCTAAGCAGTGTTCATTGTGAGATTGAATACCCTGAGAGTCCATACATTCAAATCACGTTTGTCTCTGCAGACAGGCTAATACACTTTAGGTTTGGTGTCTGGCTGCAAGCCAAGGACCTATAGAACATGAGTCTCATGAGAGAAGCCATTACCAACCGATGAGATCCAGAAAGACTGAATGAACGTCTTCAGCCTGAGGTTCCTGAGGTTACGTTAATGTACTGTATGTGTTAACATGATGTCTGAAACCTCAACTCTTCAGTGGTGGTAACAAATGTGTTTGAGGCAGCTTGACCTTATTCGTTTTTAAGAGGGTAATTTAAGTTGAAAGGCTTCGCCAGTGAGTATTAGGTGAAGCCCTGGTGTTGAAGATTTTTGGAAAATATCCAAATAAAAGGCAAATTATAAAACGCATCCAATCATTAAAAGTGAAACGTGTACAAATGGCTTGATTATAGTAGCTTTAAACTGGAATGAGAAAAATTCAAAGTAATTATTTCTTATTTAAAGGAGTTGTTCAGCCAAAAAATGAAAATCTGATCCTAATGTCATCCCAAATCCTCATGATTTTCTAGTAGTTTAGCAGAATGTCCATGCTGCTCTTTTCCATACAATGAAAGCATATAGTAACCAAAAGCTGAACATAAGACCTTATTAAAGTACATACAATTAAAAATATGACTTGTGCAGTATATTAAGAGTCTTGTGAAGTGTGAGGAAGAGACCAAAGTTGTTATTCTCTCAAATCTCATTTTCACTTCAGCATATTCATTGCCGTGTTGTATTCGGTCATTGTAACTGATTTAAATTTAGGTCTGTTCCTTACACAAAGCTATTGTCTGACTTCAAAAAACAGTGTTATTTTAGTATTATTTATATATTATAATAGTATCGATTAAAAATTATGAATGAGCTTTTATTTTTATATTTTCATTTAAATTTTGTTTACTGTTTAGTAATTTTGATGTGCTTTTGACATTCTGTATTTTAGTATTTATATTTAGCTTTATTTTATTTTTTCAGTTTTGGTTTTAGTAATTTTAGTACTTCCCTCATTTAGTTATCAATACATCATTTAAAATTTTTAAAAGTTTTTCATCAAATATTTATATTTTATTTCAGTTTATTTAAATGAACGAAAACATTTTTTAATAGTTTTAGTGAATATAACACATAGGCCATTAAATTGCTTTTAATTTTCATTGTATGGAAAAGAACACTTTCTTTTTCTTTTTGTGTTCTATGGGGAAGTGGTTCAACATGAAGGTGTATAAATGATGACAGAATTTAAATTTTGGGGCAAACTAACCTTTTGCACAGCAAGATTTCATGAACCATGAATTTTGGGATGCGAATGCGCTCCTCATAGACATCAATAAACTACTGAGGCATGTTTCTGAATGCATGTTACATTACTTCCCTATTTAAAGTGTAATGTATGACTGTTCCAACCACATCCTGCCCAGTGGGAGACATATTGTGTCCTCAGGGATGACTGGCTTTCTCTGTCTGTCATCCCCTTTAAATACATTATTTCCCATCTGCAGGGTGTGAATTTGTTACATTGTGATGGATGACGTTAAGCAGACAACCATTTCACTCTGTAGTCAACAAACATTACTGATGATTAGATCTTCACGCACCGATTTATGTAGCGGCATATTATCATTCTGACAAGTGATGACATACAACTTCTGATGTCTTCGCTGCCAACCATTTCCATTTAATTCGTGAAAAAATGCCCAATGGCCAAACGGCGTCTGGCTTTGTGTACTCTAGGCTGTGCCAGGCCATTTTCTTTGTTTGATGACCGTCAAAGACAAAGAGGCTGGTTCAGATAACAATCTAAGAGCTTCCACACAGTAAATAAAAGTAAAGAGCAGTGGAAATATTGATCTAGAGCAAACATAGAGCTAAGCATCAGGGCATTTCCATCAACCAAACCGCACTGTTCATTTCGGCATTAGAAAAAGAGTTAGAGAATGACATAACAGAGAAGACGGAATGAACCATTTGGGGTGAAAATAACTTTGTAGTACCATCATAATTCACAACTGAACACATAATGGCTTTGTAGTTGTGCTCGGGTGTTCTGGGTCTTATGAATTCAAATGACCATATAGAAACACGCTTCGCTTCAGTATATGTGTACATTCAGCATAACTGTACATGATTTGTTTTACTTTATACAGGCAAATAGCTTGTGTATGGCAGGCTACTGTGTTTCTTTTCTGTTTTAATCAGGACAACTCTCAGAACAATTTTAGTATGTGATGGATATGGCAATGTTTATGTATTTGTTCTTGGCGGATAAGATCTACTATGCACACTGCTGCAGCAGAGAAAGTTTGGGCTTGATATTGCCAACAGACTTGCTTCAGTGAGCATTTAATATATGCTGCTGCATAAATATCTAGACAGGTGGTGCTGGGGCAGGTGGAGGGTATCAGATTAACTTTTTATATTTTAAAAATACTGTTTATCACCTGGAGAGTGATTTTACTCACTGTTATAAATGACACAAATGACTGTAACCTGTCCATTCTGCTTCCGGTAAAGCTAAAAGTAAATGTGATATATATTTCTGAGTGCTTTTATATGTTGCTTCAGCAGTACACTAGGAAAACAAAGTCGTTATTGTTATCATACACAGTGAAGAGTTAAAATAGAAGAATGATTATCTTTTCAACAATCAAAAATGTTTGGGGTTTTTTTTACACTATTTTAAGTTTCATTATTAAAAATAAGCAGACATTAACTTTGAAGTTCCTATGTAGAGAGTGCATGCAATGCACAGTCAAGCACATTTTCTGCAGTTTTAATGTTTTTTATCATTAATATGGGACTGTAAGCGCAAGAGATCTTGCAGTATGTCACATCAGCACCTTTTATCCCTTCATGTCTTTTATTTTTGTCATCCTCAGACAGTTTATCTGCTCCGCTCAATGTGACCATCAAAGCACTGGAGGGGAACTCGGCAATAGTGACATGGGACATTCTGGAGGGAGACCCAGTCATTGGGTTCGCCATCACCCAGCAGGTATTGAACCAGTTTATGGTCAATTTCGAGTCCTTACATGTGCAAAACATGGCAAAATTACCTCATAACTCAAGTTTAATGAGGCAATATCATGGAGGAATGCTTGTGTAAGCTTGTGTTGATTATGTGTCGATGTAGACTAGGCTGCTTTCTCTTCGAGGGCACATGCTGTTGATATTTTAGGTGGCCTTGAGCTTTCTGTAAATGTTTTATGCATGCATGCATTAGTTTGTGTGTGTGTGTAAGCAGATTTGAGGAAAGCAGTCACTGTGGAGACCTCTGTAATAAGGACTGCAGTGACCATCTGCTGGAGTACAAAGCCATTACAGCTTGTCACCAAACTGAGCGAGACAGAGTTTCTGCAGTGTGCATGAGTATGTGTGTGTGTGTTAACTGTTTATCTCCTCATGAATTTCTTATCACAACCACTTATCACAAGTATGGTGGGAATTCACTAAGAATGAGTTGGGCCAATAGCACTGTTTATTAATGCACACTGTAATCTGACAAAGACATTATTACAGTCAACATGTGAAACTTATTTTAATTTTATAAGAGTGTGCATTTGAGTGAAACATGTAGGATGGGTGGATCTTGTACTAATACTTTCAATACTGATGTTGTGTACTAGTGTGTTGGTTTTTTGTAGTTTTTATTATTTTTATTTCAGTTTTAGTTTTAATTATTTTAGTACATCAGGTTAAACTAAATGAAACTGGGAAATGTTGCTTATTTCAGCTATTGTTTATTTTATTTCAAAAAAGGACATTTTTATGGTTGTAGTTGTAGCTATTATAACCCTGTTTTGAAGTGGGAAAAAAACAGTATTATCAAATTACACTAGATATGAACTATTTCTCCTTTCTCTCTCTCTTTTTTTTTTTGGTGCATGCACAAACATGCAGAAACAGAGTTGAGAGGAAAATGAAAGAGAAACAATATCTAAAGGTTCATGGGGTATTTGTTATGTTGGGTTTCATGGGGGTGTCGTTTGCAGTTTATTTATTTGAAGTTATTAAAAGCAGAGAACATAAAAGTGATTATGTTCTGGAATTGGTTTTAATAATAAATGAGAGATTTAAATAATAAGCTATATATATATATATATATATATATATATATATATATATATATATATAAATACCAGTAGCTAATGTGCTAATTTGCAGTATTGGCCAAATTAAATATTAAATATTAAATTAAATATTAATGGCTATAATTACCCTTTTTATCTTCCCAAAAAACGAAAAATAAATAAATAAATAAATGGATAAAAATGGATCATTAGATATGGAAAGGGAGAGAAAAATAAGAGGAAAATGAAGAGTGACATCAACCAAAGAGGAAAGTTGTTGCATATTACATCCTGATTATTACAAATATAACACGCACTGATGAATTGTTTATAATTAGAACAGGAAGATGTATTAAGAAATTAAATAGGATGGATTTTGATTTCATGTTGTAGCATCAGCCACATTTCTTCTTAGATTATTAGCGCTCTCAATCTCAGATTTCTATTCATTTTAATGTTCATAGAAAAAGGACGTTCGTATGCTGCGATTCATCCAGGAAGTGAACACCACCACTCGTTCATGTGCATTATGGGACTTGGAGGAAGACACAGAGTACATTGTCCATGTGCAGTCCATTAGCATGAGCGGCACAAGCCCCCTTAGTGAACCTGTTTTGTTCCGCACTCCCAAAGAGTCAGAGAAACTGGCCTCCAAAAGTCCAGGTAAGCCAGCACTAACAAACAACTACCATTTGAAGTGCTTCAGAGTACCATTTTGGAAATGGAAACAATCCATATCCTGCAATTGTAACTTTATTTAGCATATACAATGTAATTTCTTGCAATTTCGACACTGTATCTTGCAGCTGTGACAAGAGGGGCTAGCAAGACCATAATAAAATATAAAATTTAAGAAGCATAGTTCACCCAAAAATGTAAATTAACTCAGCATTTACTCGTTGTTATGTCAGTCCAAACCTGTATGACTGTCTATCCTATTAATGGAAAACAAAGGAATATGCTGGTGATTCTTTTCAATTTAATGACAGTGAATGAGGACTGGGGCTGTCAAGCTGCAAAAAAGCAAAAAGCTCTATAACAGTGTCATAAAATTAGTATATATGCCTTTTGCACTATATTCCAAGTCTTCTGAAGCCATATGATAGCTTTGTGTTATGAACAGATTGAAGCTTACATTTAGCACTACTCATTTAGGAGATGCTTTTATGAAAGTGAATTACAAATAGAGAATGAAACAAAGCGATTCATGCTAAGGGGGCAATAATATGAGAAGTGCTGAAATAAGGAGTACAGGCCCGAGTACTAAGTTGAAATTTACTGCATTATTGACTGGAATATTTGATTTCAGCTGTAGTTCTGTATGAGATGTTGCTATGTCTGACTTATGAACAGATTCTTCTTTGAAGTGAGATCTTTCAGTGAATAGATGGAATAGAAGTTCACAAACCAGGTCTGAATGATTCATAGTTTACGAATGTATGGACCCCATTTTTGGTGCTTTTTGAAGCTTGAAATCCCCAAGATCTATTTAATGCATGTGCATGGAACTAATAGGCCTATTTTATATATTTAAAAAACATCCCTTTGTTACAAGAAACAAAGTCATACAATTTTAGAATGACATGAATTATGACAAAATTTTGATTTTAGGATAAATCAGACATATTAGATTTAGATTCTGCAGAGATGCAATGCTGATAAAACACATTCATGGTGCAAGATTTGTACAGTTTAAAAAAATAGGTTCATTTGAAAGATGACTAACAGTCAAATCACTTCCGTAGAGGGAAAAAAACACACAGCGGGGAGGTGGTTATACAACTGCTCTAAAAATGGTGTTGTGTCATATTTCAGGGCATAAAGTGTTCACTTTTGTGCGTTTTCCCATTAATTTTTCTGTTACTAGGAGCTTGTCTTATCTAGAGCAACGCACAATACAGTCAATTTTTCTGTTGTATAATCCATTTCGATGACCTACTTACTTGGACAAACATCTGCTGGGGAGGTTTATGTTCCAGAAACGCTTGCCATTTTGTGGGTGAGCGTCAGTCTTTGGCACTGGACCGTGCTGATGACATTTGGTGTCAAAGTCTCAGCCGTGCAGGTTAGAGTCGGGCAGGATCCACACGGGAGTTTTCACGGAGGTGTAACCTCAGACATCAGTGAAATGTCAAATGATGATACCTCTTCATCCCTCACATCCATGCTTTTGAAGAACAGTGAACCATGATTTAGTTTCATGGAATTTTACTTACAAAAAAATGTGAAAAATAAGTAATACATTTAGTGCACATCTCATTTGATGTAATTAAATTATGTACACTACTATTCAAAAGTTTAGGGTCACAAAAAAAAATACAATATTATTTTAAAATAGTGTTAAACATTATAATATAATATACAGTGGGGCCAAAAAAAAACTGAATGAATGAAAGGGTATATATATATATATATATATATATATATATATATATATTCTGAACTATTTCTAAGTCAGAAGTTCTTGTTTCATAAAAAATGAATCAAATAGTTACAATATAATGTATTTTTTCACATTGTAATAGAAGCATTTTTGCAAGCATTGAAATATACTGTATATTAACAAATTGACAACTTGACCAAATCCCAAATTGACCTGTAGATTTATCAAGTTATTGTAATTAAAGCACAATCTTCATTAAGGTATAAAGCTCTCTTTTTCAGGATCTATCTAAAATCTGTTAACTCTGCACTAATGTCGTTTGTGATGGATCGAGGTAGAAATGTACTTGAGCACAGCAGAGAGTGGTTTACGGATGGCTAACTCTTAGCTGACGCGTGTGTCAGTTAGATAGCAGGAGCTTTTACAAAAAAACAGTTTAATCATCAGGCATTAGTGCTCACGTTACACTCTTAATTAATCAAGCGAGCACCATTACACTTCACTAAATACCAGAGCGGCTAATAAACACAGACAGTTAATCTTTCTCTCCGCGGGCCTCCCCTCGCCGTCGCTTCAGGGTGGCTTCATGTTGTTTTTCTTACTGGACTCATGACATGTATTGATGTCGATGGTGAGCTGAAAAATGCCCCAACTTTTCCCCTGCACTCAAACGCCTGAGACATCCAATAACATTTCAGTTTCACCTGAAGGGTGTCGACGTTTTCTTCAGAGAAAGCAGAGGCGCACAAAGAGACGAGTGTAACTTTTCCCAGTCATTACGAAACGCGCATTTCTGCTCCTTCAGATAAGCAGGACGCCGAAGAACTTCGCTTTTCCCTCTGCGGTTAATCAGTGAACACAGACCAGAGCGCTGAGTAGTTTCTTTTAACTAACAAGGCCTTAATTACTAGACGCTTTCAATCTCCAGACAAGAAAGTGACCCCTGAGGTCTTGTCCCAGCGAGAGGAGAGCTCAACCCTGAAGTGATGCTCTAGCATGGCTTCTGATGAGCTTCCACTTTGGTTTGGCTGGAAGCAGCCAGTTTGATGAAAATGATGACCGTTTGGTCATATCTGAGCCAGAGAAGACTGTTTGCTTTAGGCTTTATATCCTCTTGAGGCTAATTAAAGAATTAACTAGATATTCGAAGATGGTCTTAATTCTTTGAATAACTCTTCTGTGGTTTGCATGTTGTTACGATGCCTGAGCTTTGATAACTGCAGAGCTGTGCATGTTTTTGGCTTTGAAAACATGCGAATGAACTGTGGTTGTTTGAATTCACACAGATGAAGTGACCATGGAGGAGGTTGGCCAGGCCGCCCAGCTCAGGGCTGGAGAGCTCATTATCATCGTGGTGGTTCTCGTCATGTGGGCAGGTAAGAACGTGAGCAGTTTGTTGGTGAGAATCATCTTACTGTTGCAACTTTGGCTACATTCACACAAATGTATTTCCACATTTCAAAGTCACCTAGATTAAATTTGAAAATGTCAGATTGAGTGAGATTTCTTCTGTTCACACTTGGATCAAAAGATGTGTGTCACATGAAGAAAAAGAATATGAAGGTCATAGAATCAATGCTGTAGAATACAACATTTCTAAATCACAAAAAGTTTACAGCTTTTAAAAAGATTTATAATGAAGTTCATTTTTAAAGTTTCATTAATATATAAATTAAAATATTTAAATTATATACATATATAATTAATATATATATATATATATATATATATACACTGAACAAAATTATAAACGCAACACTTTTGTTTTTGCCCCCATTTTTCATGAGCTGAACTCAAAG
>JAFVLL020028129.1:0-45451 GCA_021397915.2 Tor tambroides
CAGCGGAATGACAATAAAGCTCAACTTGAACTTGAACTTACATATTGTGCCTTTAAAGCGACAGAACTAAACATGCTGCCGCTTGTCATTAAAGGGATAGTTCACTCTAAAATTTCATTTCTGTCATTATTTACTCGCTCACGTGTTGTCCCAAACCTGTACTATGGAAGTCACTGAGGACCAGCAACTGTTTGGTTTTCCACATTCTTCAACATTTCTGTTCAGCAGAAGAAAGAAACTCATTCAGGTTTAAAACAACTTGAGAGAGTGTTTTATTTTTATACCATCATTTACTCAATGACAGAACTGATAGACAGACGACAGAATTTTCATTTTTGGGTGAACCATTCCTTCAATATTAATAAAACAACAAAACACAAAGACAAAAATCACTCATTGCTCTTGACTTTAATACAGTTGTTTTAATAAGAATGTATATAGAGTTTTATTTTTATATTTGTTCATTCAATTTCTTGAATGCTAAATACACCTACCTGAAAATAAAGCACTGTTTTATTTGTATATAATGCGTATTTGTAATGTGTATCTTTGTTCTTATTTTTTAATAACAATAATAAAATAATGACAAAGATTTTAATATTCGCCCACATTGGCCTAAATATTTATTTTATAAATAATTATTTTTTTAATATATTTTGTTACCTTGAAAGGCTTTGTTTTTAAAATAGGTAAATTAGTTTGGCTGTAATGCTCAGACAACTTGTAAAATAGTAAACCCAACATGACAAAGAACCGTGATAAAATATATGATGATATGATATTTTTTCCATATCGCCCACCCCTAAGCCACTCAGTCCTTTTACAGATGCAATTAGTGGGGAAAAACATATCACCTTGTCCTCAGTCTTGCCATTATCTGGAAGATGTATGAATGTCTCAGTCGTGAACAAACTGACTCTGCATTAGCCCAAGAGATGAAGGAAAAGATAACCGAGTATCTTCAGCATCGCTATGATGACCTGCAGCTGCAGCTTCTTTTGAACACTGCAACTTACCTTGATCCAAGATTTAAGAACAGCTTTGTTTCTCTTAAGGATGATGTAAAGCAAAGTCTCCTGGATGAGGTAAGGAAAATGGGAAATGATGGAAGCACATCAGGTGCTCAGGTGTCTGGAGACTCAAGTCAAGTCAGGCCATCAAAAAAATCCAAATCTGACCTGAAGCAACTGCTTTCCACCATACAAGGGGAAAAGAAAGAAAAAGGGGAACCAACATCCTCAAGTGGATGTTGAAACATTTGAGCAACAACATTAATAATCACATACATTTTGAAGTGTAGCTTGATGCTAAATGTACCTCTAATTATATTTTAAGATATATTATTGTACACATTATAGATCATTTCTGTTTCTGTTAAGGAACCAAACATTATTTATCTTAATTTAATGCTGTATATTGAGCAGCGGACAATGTTAAATTCATATAGGAGATACATAGGTTACATGAGGAAAAAAAATGCATTGCTGGTCGGCCACACCTAGTGGGCAGACGTAAAATAGCCGAAGGCGTTTCTCACTCTGTGTGAGAGCAACGTTCGCCGGCGATTCATCTCGGCCTTTAAATGGTGAGTTCTTGGTGTACTGAGGTCAGTGCTGAAGATGATCCACATTCCTGGTGGAAAACAAATATGGGTACACTACCTCAACTATCAGAGTTTGCCAGGAAGTATCTGTGCATTGCTGCATCAAGCTGTTCATCTGAACGAGTGTTCAGTACTGCAGGGTATATTGTAAGCCCAAGACGCTCAAGACTGACTCAGGAACATGTTGATATGTTAGTGTTTCTTTCTGAAAATCTGGAAATGGTTAAAAGGAAAACTGTAGGCCAGTGTAGTTTTGGGTGCAACTTTAAAGGGGACCTATTATACCCCTTTTTATAGGATGTAAAATAAGTCTCTGATGTCCCCAGTGTGTATGTTAAGTTTTAGCTCAAAATACCCGGACAGATAATTTTTTAGAGCTCCTTTCAGTTGCCACTTTTAGAGTATGAGGCAAAATGAGCCGTTTTTGTGTTTGTCCCTTTAAATGCAAATGAGCTGGTGCTCCCAGCTCCACCATACAAATAAACATTCCACTACTAGTACAAGCCTGTTATCTTTAAAGAAAGCATATTCGGTTTAAAAGTCAGTCATCTGATAAATGATCGTTTATGAATTACACAGACGAGGAGCTCAACCTGATAAAAATAACAATAACTAATCTCATTGTGCCTTAGCTGCTATCACAAACTTTATAAGTACCACGTGTGATTATGAGCTCAACAAATTCAAGCGGTCGACTTCACATTGCTTTCATGTGCAATTTTTAACTACCACATTCCTATTTACGATCATTCTGGGAGCACGTGAAGGCAGCATCAGTGAAAACAGGCATAGCTTTAACAACATTAGCTTTACAGAGTGCCAAGAAGCTCTTTCAGAAGGGAATTTGGAAAACTAGCGTGTGATACTTACTTTGTCTGGAGCTGACGTTCGCGCACGAAGCGTTGGTATTGATCCCTAAACATATAGGGGACTTTACTGATTTTTCCGGGACATTTCCTTCGAAAATGAAATTTAACCACAGTGTCCTCAGATGGAGGGAGTCTATGGAGACTCCTATGTTCATTGGTGCACCCCAAAACATAACACTTGTAAAGCCTCTTTGGTGCTGACATTGTATATATCTCCAGTAATGGTGGACCGCAGCTTCTCACTCAGGGCTGTGTCTATGCTAATAGGGCAGAGAGCATCACAAATGGGCGGGACTTTTTCCCTTCAGCGACGTGTATATAGGGAGAATCTAAAACTGATTATAATTTATTGGGATTATAAAAAAAATATATATATATATATTGGGTAGATTTGTAGCATTATAGGCTGGTTGTTTTCACACACTGCGGCTGTGTTCAAACACCTTATAAAGTGATTTTTGCATAATAGGTCCACTTCTAGAATAAGTAAGTGAAATTGTTTATAATTAGTTATTTAATTACTCACATGGTTTTGTTTTAATTTATAATAATATTTTAGTTTATAAAGTGTTGTTCAGTCATGGCATATTTTGTTTAATTTATAAAAATATTGAAGTTTATAAATAAGAAGAGTGTGTTATTCAGTCATGCCATGTTTTTTAGATTTGTAATTTTCCAAATTTGTTTTTTATTTTCATACTTTCTTTTACTTGTGGAAAAACTTAGTAATGAATAGAAAAGAATGGCATTGTTTTTTTTGTACATTTTTGTTTAAATTTATGAATAAAAATAGTGCATTGCTCAATTAGCATGTTTTTGTGTTTTGCTTTGGAACTGAAATTGTTACCAAGAACTGTGGATTTTCACTGGTATTGGTACTGAATACTGAAAAAAGTACCAGGTACTGTACCCAGTGGAAAACCCCCAAAGTCTCTGGTGAGAATGTCTTCTGTGTTTTACAACTTAGAGTTGAAGATTTATTTGTTCTGGCCTGGGTTTTTAAGGGAAAGTGGCAAAAGAGTCATTTGTTTTATTGCATGGTGTTCTGTCCCTGTGAAAGTTCCCGAGACCAGTTTTATCAGAAAATCAAGGCAATCTCGCATGAACAGAAAAAAAATGTTTGCCTGCAGGGAGTGGAATCATAGCACTCCAATACTACCCACAACAAACTCTCACACAAACAGCTTTGACTCACACACACAAAACTGTCGCACACATGCTAATGTCGTAAATTTATTCATTGCACAGACTGATTTTTACATAGCATGTGCAACATATACACACAATTAATTTTTCTGTTAAAAGTAATTTTTGTCCTTTCACAGTTTTACAAGTAACTTCACATAGTGTTTTTTTTCACAATTAAATCTTGTTTACATGCATATATTTTATTATTTTTGTTGTTGTTATTACAGTTTTCTAACATTTACGGATTAACCCTGTTCACTTTCATTCTGTCTCACCCAGATCACTGTAATTTAAATTAATATAAACATATTTGTTTAAAAGTAATTTTTGTGGTATTTAATATTGTCACAAGTGATGTCACTTGAAGTCAAAGTGTATTTATCTCAGAATATTCCTTTAACATTGTAAATACTGTTTGAACATTAACACTGCACGGTGCTTACATACAGGTAAATACAAAACTTAAATAATGATTAAATTAAAATGTGTTGTACCAAAAGTTAAATAAAAACTGTACTATACTTAACTGTAAAAAAAAAAAAAAACTTTACTCAAATAAAGATTAAATTAGAATGTATTAACATTAATTCATATTTAATTTAGTGATTCCTCTGCGTACCACTGAGTAGCACTAGTGGTACTCATACACACTTTAAGAATCACTGCTTTAAACAATCTTAATTCGTTTAAATTTGCAATTATATGATATTTAGAAAACATGAACAGAGTATGTTATCTTTGAGAAAAATATAACAATGCATGGCATTCACATCAGAAAAATGTGAAAAATCTCTAAGACAGACATTAACACAACTTACTAGCAACACACAACAACATTAGCATCTGTGATAAAGCAATACAAAAATACACACACACACAGACACAGGTATTTATCTTCTGCAGGTTAACGTTACATGTCATTTACCCATTTGTAAACTCTGGTAACATTATACTTTACTATTTTTGAAAGGTAAGATAGCGATTTTCTTACCTGATTTTGTCCGTGCGTTTGCTGGACCTCGCAGATCACACCTGACCCTTCCTGTGTTCACATTCTTCCTGTGTTCATGTTCTCCGTTGACATGTCACGACTCAAATTCGCTCAAAATAAAAATTTAACAGGCAAATATAAAATAATTCGGGACCGACCGAGCAATCTCAACGAGCAGCAGCTCTCACACACAGTCAGTCAGTCAGCCGCCTCACTCAGAAAGACGATAATAACGGTCATATTTTCAAACTTAGAAAGGCGCGAACAGTTTCATTGGCCAGTTTCCTGGATGACAGCCAGATTAACCAATCATGATCAAAGCAATAAGGTAAACGCAGTGAAATGTATTTAGTTTTATTGTTGTTAATGATGATAATATTTTAACATATACCTTTAGATTTTAGAATAGGTTTAACGATCAAAATATTGTAAAATGCTAATAAAATAATAATAATGATCTTAAATAATTTAGTAATTTAAAAGGCAGAAATTTCTTTTGTATGCTGTTGAATACATTAAGTTGATTCAACATACAGTTCTTGTAAAAAACAAAAAACAAATCAACATTGATTTACAAGTGTTTTTGGTAACCTTTTTCAACCATTTAGCATTAAACATTTTTTCAACGTTGTTTCAATGTTGAAACAACAACTGTCATTATTTCAACCATATTTCAACGTTGAAGGTTGGTCATGTGCCGGCTGGTTTTCAACCGTTCAGCATTAAACGTTGTATTAACGTTGTTTCAACGTTAAAACAACAACTGACCTTATTTCAACGTTGAAGGTCGGTCATGTGCCGGCTGGGTTAGGTTTTATGCATGGCTAATAGATGACACTAGGCTACGTTGACCGTGCCCATTATAGATCAACTAACATGATTAATAAAGGTGCAAAATGCATTTACTTACACATATTTGAGAATCAAGATATTGATACTGCATTCCACAAACCGGTATTTGTGAATTAATCTCAACTAGAATGTTGCATTCCATACAGCTCTTTCTTCTTTAAAATAATGACTGGAATTGGGTATGGTCTACACTACATAAATGTTTCATTCATTCATTCACAGAAAAGTGCCAATCTGAATGTAATTTCAAAAATGAACTGTAAGTAGGAAAATGATTACATTTGGCCAAACTAGGACTAACTCTATCGTCCCACTACCAGTTCAAAAATTCACTTTTTTAAATGGTTATAACTTCTAAACACTTGATTACTTGATCACATTGCAACTGTACATTTCATCAGTACCATGATCTGAGGGTACATGGGAAAGTTGGGAACAGTACCACCTATGGACAGCTCCCATGTTGCCATGTTGAGAGAAATTGGGAGTAAGTGCACAGCTGTTGTTGCTTACTGTAGTTCTAGACTAAATGTGAACATGCATTTACTCATCACACCTGCACAAAAACACATTCAGTATTCTTCAAAATGACTAAAAACAGTCAAATGCAAATTCAGAATATACGAACCCGCAATAATTAAACGTCAAATAAAATAAATTACATTTATGTATGTAATCCCATTTTATTAACCAATATCTTTGCTACTGACTTTCGATGATCCAATTCAACCATACTAAGCAAAAATGACACATTTGTTTCATTTTTGTTATTGCTGAATAGTGTTGAACTTGACATGAATTTATATTTCCTTCAGCCTGAGGCATATTCATTTCACTTTTGGTGTGAAAGGGCTTTTACATTTGTAAAAGAAGCACTTTTTATATTAAAAACAAACACGCAAGCCTTGCCCAGACGTAACGCATTACTTTCCATAAAAAGTAACTAAGTAATGTAATTAGTTACTTTTTAGGGAGTAATTCAATATTATAATGCATTACTTTTAAAAGTAACTTTCCCCAACACTCGCAGCTACCCCCAGGTCCTCCAGAAGTCCCTCACTTTTGGCAGATCCATCACGCCCATATAGAGAAGCAGACCTATGTTCTCCCCCCACCTACCTCTCTCCCTCTCCACCCCACTTACCTTGAGAGTTCAAAAAATAATTTAAAAAAAAAAAATCGCAAAACCATGGCGAAGAAAGGGAATACAAGAGAGAATGCAATTAATCTGACGTATTCAGATGTTGAGGAGGCCTATGCTGCACGCGTTGATTCAGAGGTGGATTGTTAAGTGAAGCTTATGTTTCTTTCTGATGAAGCTATGAGAAATGTGAGTAAAATAGTCATAGACACCGTGTTTCAGTTTGAAATACCACTGTTTCACACACTTATGTGGTATATGTGTGAGTTTATATGCGTACATGTGTAAGTGCGTGTGCCTGCATGGGTGTGTGCATTTGTGCATGTGTGTGCATGCATTGCTTGTGTAAATGTGTGTATGTGCAAGTTTCTCCCTGCTGCTAATGTGGTAGTTATCCATATTTTTAATCATTGTGGGTATTTAATTGGTAAGCTGTTAAAGAGTTATTTTTATCATGTGTTTTAGAATGAAGATTATTGTGAAATAAATTTGGTCTTGTTGGAAGTCACGTCTCCGTCTCTAATCAAGTCGAACCAGCAGGGTCCTTCACATTGTTGTAACCAGTGTTTAGTAATTTCTTCTGGGGTATTCTGTGTGGTGGCAGAACCTAGGTGGCGTAGTGGGGTCTCCATAAACTTCTAAGCCAAGGGTTGCACATGCATATATGTATGTGTGTGTACGTACATGCATGTATGTGTGCATGTGTATATCTGTGTGTGTGTGTGTGTGTGTGTGTGTGTGTGTACGTGCATGCATGTATGTGTGCATGTGTATTTTTGTATGTTTGTGTATAGGTGCTTATGTGTGTATGTGCATATACAGGTGCATCTCAAAAAATTGGAATATCCTGAAAAAGTTCATTTTTTCTTGTAACTTATTTCAAAAAGTGAAACTTATATATTTTAAATTCATTACGTGTAAAGTAAAACACTTCAAATGTTTTTTTTTCTTTTAATTTTGATGATTAGAGCTTACAGCTCATGAAAGTCAAAAATCAGTATCTCAAAATATTAAAATATTTCCTAAAGCCCTATTCGCACGGGATTAGTATTATCTGGGGACCTTGTGTGATTTAGAAATGACCCCCCCACATCTGAATTTCATGTGGTGCATTCGCACGGGATATGCGAATTCTGTGATTTTACTCGAATTTACTGACTTATCTCCCGGATCCCCGGATGTCAAGGCTTTGGTCCTGTTCTATGGTCCGGTTAGATGGATTTTAAAAAAGAAACTAATATAGTTTCGTGCCCTGTGTCATTTACATTTCACCAGGTTAAAGTAATATCTCAAGCTTTATGCTTGATTTATTTGTAACACATTAACCTCGAGACTTTTTCAGCTTTCTCTTTCTGCAAATTGTATAGTTGTATGGTGTAGCATAGCGATATGACAGCACCCAAAATATTATCAAAACACTCCAACACAGCTCCATTCTTTGTGAAAGATGTGGAACGGGAAACAAAAACCTCGAAAAATGATATACGACCCGCCAAATGCTGGCCAAATCACAGAGATGCCGATTCGCACGGGACTAATTTTATCACAGGACCTCGGTGTTCGGTGAAATATGGTAGGTCATTTGCGGGGGAATTTTTACTTTTCAAATTACAGACATGGCTGATTCGCACGGGATTAAGATCACAGACAACCTCCGCAATTAATAATAAGATTATTGATTCGTACTTGACAGAGGCTGGGATTAAATGGGAGGACTGCTTGGGAATTTGCACGGACGGCGCACAGACCATGGCGGGGAAACGGGGAGGATTGCAGGCGCTCATCAAGAGTGTCGCACCGAAAGCACTGTGGACGCACTGCATTATACATCGGGAAGCACTTGCATCACGGCAGTTAAGCCCTATGTTAAATGATGTTTTGTCTGAAGTTGTTATCGCGGTCAACTACATAAAAACAAGAACACTGAAATCACGACTTTTTTCCACGCTCTGTGAAGAGATGGGCGCCGATCACACTGCTGTGCTGTTTCACAGTGAAGCGAGATGGCTCTCCCGCGGCAAAGTGCTGTCCAGAGTGTTTGAGCTCAGGGAGCAAATTCAAATTTTTCTGCAGGAAGAAGGCATGAACGAGCTTGCCAGCAAATTTGGTAATGAACAATTTCTAATGAAGCTGGGATATCTCAGTGACATTTTCTCCAAGTTCAATCAACTAAACCTCCAGCTGCAGGGCAAAGACAAATACCTGCCACATCTGGCAGACCAAGTCAACTCATTCACCCGAAAACTGGAGATGTGGGGCAGGAAACTCGAGCAAGGAAATACAGAGTCTTTTGAAAATCTAACAACCTTTTCCAAAACTAACAAGCTCACAGAAAGCACAGTGATCCCATGCTTTTTGGAACACATCTCTGCTCTGAGAGGTCATTTTCAGAAATACTTCCCTGACAACAGTGTGCAGTTCGACTGGGTGAGAGATCCATTCACTGCTCAAGCACCTGATGATCTGAGTTCCTCAGAAGAAGAGCAGTTCATTGAAATGACATCTGACTCAAGCATGAGGCTAAAGTTCCCATCACAAACACTTTGTGAATTCTGGCTTGGTGTGGAGAGGGAGTTCCCACTGATAGGTCAGAAGGCTGTTGAAATTCTGCTCTCCTTTGCAACGTCCTATCTCTGCGAAACAGGGTTCTCTGCTGTTGCTTCACTGAAGACCAAGTACAGATCTAGACTCAACATTGAACACGACTTAAGAGTGGCAATATCAAAGCTGCTGCCCCGTTTTGAACAGATATGCAGTGAAAAGCAGGCTCACTGCAGCCACTGAATGTACTGAATAGGCTACTTGACCTAGAGAGTCCAGTGAATTGTACCAGAGTGGTGTTTTTTTAGATTGATCAAAAAACCTAGGACTAGATTGCAAAAGTAGTTTTTTAACATAATGGCAAATATTTAATGAACAATTTGATTGACAGCAGTGCTTCAAGAGGCAATGTAGTTCAAAATGAGGAGACCTATCATATAATATGAATGTTGTGCATATGACAAAAACATTGTGTAATATACAATCATTTAAATGTTTGAAAGACACAATATCACCCCCCAGTGGCCTATTTCTTTGAAATGTCTCACAGCCTTCTAACCCCTAATAATAAAAATCCTTACAATTACACTACGAGCTTAAACCCCTAAAAACAGCTTTTTTAAAAGAGAACAAATGACCCACCCCCATCTGAAATACTCACCAAATGTGTTCTGTGATCTGGGCTGCTGTGTTCTTTCATATTTTTTTCCTAAGAATTTGGGGGGTTTTCCGGCTTTCGAGGACCTTTATTTTTCTTCTCAGAAAAGAAATCTGTGCTCTAAGATCTCTGTTGGCTTTCTCAGTCTTTTTTAGTCTTGTCAGTACATGTCAGGGTACTAACTTGGTCCCCCACCCCTACTTGTGTCCTCCTTTCCACATTGTTCTCCCCCCCCTCCCCACTTGTGTCCTCCTCTCCTCCCATCTCTCTCTCCTCAGCCATATCCTGCAATGAGAGGAGAATTTGCGACACCACTGGGGGATTTGGGTTAGATTTTTTCAGTTTTTCCAGGTTTTCTTTATTTTATTTTTTTCTTTTGATGTATAACATTTCGTCATGTAAATCCGTTTCCTAAAAAGAAAAAAAAAAGAATACAAATTCAGAAAGAAGCATTTAAACCACATGGTTTCATTGATAGTTCTCAGTTGTAAACCAGTGGTTCACAGTAAAGTCCTCACGCCTCCAGCTCTGCACATTTTGTATGTATCGATCATTACTTCAGAGGTTTGTTCCATTTGACCATAAGCACTCTGCGAAGTGGACTTCCCAGGATATTCCACCATGATGTTCCATTCAATGGGCATTAGAGTGCCACGAGACGTGAATTTACATTGTATTTTTTTATTTTTTTTAAACATTCTCTTTATTGTTTTTCTTAAAGAGAGAGAACAAAGCAAAACTAAAACGTACTTCGAAATTACAACACTTCAGAAACATAGTGGTTTTGGCAGTGTGGGCAGGTGCTAAAGTCCTGCTGGAAAAGGAAATCAGCATCTCCATAAAGCTTGTCAGCAGATGGAAGCATAAAGTGCTCCAAGATCTCCTGGTAGATGGCTGCGTTGACTTTGGACTTGATAAAACACAATGGACCAACACCAGCAGACGTCACAGTGCCCCAAATCATCACTGACTTCAGAAACTTCACACTGGACTTCAAGCAGCTTGGATTCTGTGCCTCTCCAGTCTTCCTCCAGACCAGACCTTGATTTCCAAATGAAAAGCAAAATTAACTTTTATCTGAAAAGAGGACTTTGGACCACTGAGCAACAGTCCAGTTCTTTTTCTCCTTAGCCCAGGTAAGTTGCTTCTGACGTTGTTTCTGTTTCAGAAGTGGCTTGGTAGCCCTTTTCCTGAAGACGTCTGAGCGTGGGGACTCTTGATGCACTGACTCCAGCTTCAGTCCACTCCTTGTGAAGCTCTCACAAGTGTTTGAAACAGCTTTGCTTGACAGTATTCTCAAGCTTGCGGTCATCCCTGTTGCTTGTGCACCTTTTCCTATCCAATTTCTTCCTTCCAGTCAACTTTGCATTTAATATGCTTTGATACAGCACTCCTTGAACAGCCACCCCTTTCAGTAATGACCCTCTGTGACTTACACTCTTTATGGAGGGTGTCAATGATCGTCTTCTGGATCATTGCCAAGTCAGCAGTCTTTACTGTGGTTTCAAAGAACAAGAGATACCCAGAATTTATACTGTAGGGATGGTCATTTATTGAAACTCATATGTAAATATTCTAATATTTGGAGATGCTGGATTTTTGACTTTCTTGAGCTGTAAGCTCTAATCATCAAAATTAAAACAAAAAACTTTTGAAATGTTTTACTTTACATGTAATGAATCTAAAATAAATGAAAGTTTAACTTTTTGAAATAAGTTACAAGAAAAAATTAACTTTTTCACAATATTCTAATTTTTTTAGATGCACCTGTATATGTGTGTGTACATGCATGTGTTTGTGTAAAATGAAGCTGCTGGTCACTGCAATGTCCAGGAAGTGCTGGAAAATTGTTATGTACCACTTCCATGGTCCATTGACTTTGTTCCAAGCATCTGGTAAGAGGTGTCAACCCCCCACCCCATCTAAAATCAATATGGCCATCTCAAATAACCATCTCATTTAAGCATGAAACTAAACACTGGTAATATGTATCGCATTCACCATGTTATATGTTAATATATCAATGCAGCCTTTATTAAATTAAGATATGTATTAGATTAAGATCAGATATATATATGTAGCTAACCAAGACATCACTACATGACTTCGAAGCCATGCTTCTCTCTCTTCTTACGTCTATACTTTGGACCTCATGTTGTGGCCAGCTAAACAGTCAGAGGTCATGGTGCCGCCCAAAGTGCTGCTATAACCAATCAGAGAATACTTCATGAAATGTGAAACAACATTAAGATAACAATAAATGGGACTTGATCTCTTAGTTAATTGCCAGTATCAAAAAGATATAAAATGTGCAATGTGCATCTATAAAGCTTATAAGATTAAAATAGTGTATTGTATAATCAAGTATGTATGTGAGAGCAGAACAAAACATTCTGATAGAAAATTTGAAAGGCCTAAACAAGTGGCACCTCTTAGTCAATTGCCAATATCCTCTATGCTGACAAGGGTCATAAAACATGACACATGCATCTAGTATAAAATCCTTATAAGATACAAATACTATAGAGTAATACACTAAAGTATGTGTACAAAATATTCTGAAAGCATAAAATCTTAAACAATTAGCTCAGACTAGCAAATAACACTCACACACACACACACACACACAGTACTGTGCAAAAAGAGGACATCTCTTAGACACTTTTAGATGTTGTCATTCATTCATCCTCACCATCCTCAAAGTCTTGTTCAATGTCTTCATCAGCACTTGGCAGGACGTTTTCATAGAACTCTTGTACAGCTTTTGGCACTCCCAACTCAACCAGCAGCTTCAAGTCGTCAGGCCTCTTTGCTTCCTTGATGCAGTTCACATTCAGAAGAATGAACTGAGATCACTTCTTACCTCACTTCAGCACAGAATGCTGACAAAATTCACCAGCAAACACAGGCTTATCTCCAGAGATTTGCAGCACTTTTGCATCACTTATTTTGAATGATCTCTGAGTTGTTGTGAACTTCTTTGAAGTCTGCCAGTCCCTTCCATATCGATGGACAGTGCCGATTGGTTTGCCCAGACCTGTTATTACACTATTAATGTGTATGTGTCCTCTATACTTATATGGCTCTCAATAGATTCAGTGGTTGGAGTTGGGTTAATATCCCTTGACAAGTTCTGTTGCAACTTTCTGATCTAGATCTAGTGATCAAGCGTAGTTCAGGCAGACCACGGCGTGACTGCAGCATCAGCTGACGCTCAGCGGATCGTAACTCCTCCCACTACAAATTAATAAGATATATAAGTTCATCTGTACTCACACTTGCCACAGTCTGTCGCACAGACATGTGCTTACCCTCCTCCATCCCCAGCTCCTCCTTATGCAGATACATGATCACTTAACTGCTTGCCCACAGAGATATATCATCTGTCCAGCTCATTGCTAAATTGTCCAAATTTATTCACAGTACTATATTATTCAACTCCATAGACTGTAAAAAAAGATGGATGACGCACCTTCACTCACTTCCATTGAAGAAAAGTGAAGCCGCCATTGTCCCAACAGGGTGCGGCCATATTGTGCTGATTTGGGACCGGAGTCTGCGCAGTAGCGAACTTGGGACCGGAGTCTGCGCAGTAGCGAACTTGGGACCGGAGTCTGCGCAGTAGCAAGCGAAGTGGAGCCGCGTCCCGCCCACACTCCCGCTGAGTCGATCGCAAGCACACACCCCTGACCCTTTTTAAATTAGCCTGTACTGCTCCAATTTTTGTCTGCTGATTGCCGTATAAGAGGCTTGTGTTAAAATAAGGTAAATACAACTGCAATCTCTTCCTGAAAATCCCGAAAAATCCGATGACGCCTCAGTTCGCTTATAGAAGCTGTCGATCTCAGCTTTCAATCATGACATCACACTCCTATTTTTATAGCATCACTTAACTAACTAAAACCAAACTTATTTAAAAAATGAACACTTGAATTTGCATCGGCATGATAAAATCTACATAAAATGACAAAAACCATCTTTGAAAACCTAAATATTTGAAGTGAAATTTAATTATTTAGTTAGTCTCACGTCCCATTAGATTACATGGAGAGGGCGGGGTTTATTACCTATACTGGGACCAGCCACCTGGGGGCGATCAAGACGCGATGGCTTCACTTTTGAGGATTAGTGCAGCACACTTGCTCAACTATAATAAACAACTGTTGCATATAAAATATCTGGCAATTGCTTAGGCTTCAGGGGAGTTTAAACCTCAGTGAGGTTTATCTGTGGCATGCTCAGAATCTGAACCCTTCAGAGTGAAGTCTGCCACCAAATATAAAGTCCAGGACATCTACAATATTCTCACTTGGACAGAGTGGTCCTGACTGAAATTATGTTTCTGGCTACATTTAAAATCAAAACATATTAATCATTTAATAATTGTTGAAATGCTAAAATGTTTGTTTTCAGCTTCTAAATAGGTATCCAGTGATTGATAAATATTTGATTGCTGAATATTGTACCCTAATTGAAGTAGCTGTTTAGTAGAATCATGATTTTGCATACCACTACATGTATGTGTTACGGGGCGAACAAGACGTGCGGATCCATGTGCAAGCTTTATTTAAACAGACGTGGTCAACAAACACAGGCAAGGTCGGTACACAGCAAACAGACATAGACGAGGCAAGACAAAGAGTAATCCTAGGGCAAGCGTGGGTCGACGATCGGCGAACAATATCCAACAGGGCAAGGCAGAGAGATAATCCAGGTACACGAGCAATAATCCAAGAGAGGTGCAAACAGAGTCCGAATGGCAAGGCAAAGGGTAAATCCAGGAAACACGGGCGAGAATCAAAACACTAGGAACACAGGCAAGACAGGGCTAAACTAAACTAGAAACTCAGAATTAGAACTGGCTCGGTAATGTAGCTATCACAAGATATACACTGAACAATACTCGACGAAGACAGTGAGGAAGTCCATAGTTTATAAAGCCTGAGTGATTAGTGTGATCAGCTGTGTAATCAGTGAAAACAGCTGTGTGTGTTGTCAGTGCAATGAATGATGGGGATTGTAGTGAAGTGCAAGAGTCCATTCTGTGAGTGGGTGACCTCTGGTGGTGATTGTCCAGAAGTGCATGGACCAGATTCGTGACAGAATGACTGCCTGACACATAATATATTATTATATTTATGATTAACAATCAAATGATCAATTGGTTAGAAACTAGTTGCTATGAATACAGGTGCCATCAGTTGTCTTATGAATGATTTGTTTGTCATTGGGACAGTGTTGCTGATGCAAAGTAGGCCCTTCAGTACCAAACACCTAAAAATTAAATTAGGATACAATTATGAGTCATTCACATACTGTTGAACATTAAACTGTTGGTTACTTCTAACCTTGTAACTGGGAGATCACAGAGATATGTGGATATTTGATCTGTTAACTGGCTGCAGTGTTTCCCCTAGGTTAAATCAAAGACTATAGAATATCCTATTCTTAGAGAGACTTTGGTTAAATTAAATTTTATTAATCAAAAAGCATGTCTAATTAATTAAAATCATGTAACTTATACAATTTCATATAAATTTATTAAAAGTTTTTTGTTTTTTTAAATTTCATGCTTAGGGCCCTATATTTTTTTTCTCACCATATTTTTTGTTACCAAATTCTCTGTTCTAGCATGTCTAATCATCTGAATGCATGAAAAACAACTTAATCTATTCAAATTTATTCTAAAAATAGCCTTATGAAGTGTTTTTTTTTCCTCAGAAATTCTGTTGTCTATTTACGATTTTATCAAATAAAGGCATAATACAATTATTTAATTTATCTTTTAATTATTGAAAATTAAACAAACCTTATTTTTTGGCAAACATAGGGGATTTACTATTAACAATAAAACATGGAAGAAATGTGTGATTATTCCTTAAAAATTAAAGTTTTAAAAATTTTAGAAGTAGTACTAATATGTACATTCTGCTGAACAATATCTCTGACACTCTGTCTTCAAGTTTAACCGAACTTTTATTTTGACGGGTTGCTGTAAATACCTTTAAATTCTGTGGGATATGAGGCTAGTTTTACTCAAATGAAATGATAAAATGCTCATGAAGTGACTCTCAGAGCAGTTTTGGAGATGTTGTTCATGTATTTATGTCCTCATGTAGTGAGACAGCAGATGCTGAAATCACCACGAGCGTCACATGCACTTCAGTATATGTGTAGTAAACAAAACCGCACGTCTGCGCCATTCAGTTTCAAAGAGACACGCAGAACATGCAAGACTATTTAAATAGTCTTTTTGTGGCTTAATATTTATAGATACTAGTCCATATTTAAGTGTAATCACCTACTTTTGATTAATTCATAAACCTCCGGTTTTACAGACAAGGCTTAAGCCTAGTCCTAGACTAAAATGTAAATCTGAGCTGTTTCAACTGAAAGAAACTTGCACTGACTGATCTTAAAATATATCAGTGCCTTTGTTTTGTCTCAAGATGCACACCAGTAATGTTTTTTTCTAAGTACGTTTATAAAAATTACTTAAATGTCCTAAATGAACTATGGCCTAATCCTGGTTTAGTCTAAGCCCTGTCGGCGTGATTGTGGCCCAATGCCGGCAGTTTTGGCAGCCGGACTCGGGCCAGTGTATTTGGGTTGATTCTGGGTTGATTCTGGGTTGATTTGGGTTGATTCATCCAATGTTCATGCTGAGTCTGCTAACTACAGCCAGGCTGAGTTATTTCTTCTGGCCTGTCGGATCTGGGCCATTATCGGGCCAAACCGTTTTGGTATTTGGTTTTGATAGCGTGAGTATACATGCATCCACACACGCACAGGTCCAAGGCCTTTATGTTTGCAAGCACAACATGCTCCTGAACACTAGTTGTTTCTCTTACTTTCATTCTTCCCCATTCACTTTCAATGGCCAGCCATTTTTGACAAGTGTGACTTTGTGCAATTTTGTACAAAATAAAAGCATTTAAAAGCAAACTTCCTGATTAAACATTAAAGCACACTAGTGTGAGAAACAGTGCAAATTTTCATAATTTTTTATCTCATATTGTGAAAATTATTCATAAAAAATGCTTTTTTCACTCAAAAAATTAGGTGCCTATTTTTGGATAAATGTTGTCCGAACACAACCAGAGGGTTAAGGAGGTTTTTGGCCTATCCACCGCCTCGCTCTCCATCGCCGACCAACTCATCCGCCTCCGTCAGGGAGATTCTTCGGCCAGTGATTATACTCTGGTGGCCTTTTGTGGATGGAACGAGGCGGCGCTACTCACTGCTTACTGTCAAGGTTTGGATCCGGGGATCAGAGCACAGATGGCAATATATGATGACAATGTCGGTCTGGAGAGCTTTATGCAGAAGGCCGTAAAGATCTCTCAACATCTCACGGCATGTCAGCTGGACATAACCGCTCATTCTCCGTCCTCACCATCTGCCTGTCCTCCAGTACCAGAGCCTATGCAAGTGGATACCAATCGCCTCTCACGCACTGAGCATGCTTGACGTCTCGCCTCGGGTCTGTGCCTCTACTGCAGAGTTCTGAGGCACTTCATTAAGATGTGCCCCTCTTGTCCCCCACGCCCAGCGGTGAATACTCTCCCATTGGAACCAGCTATCTCTACCCTGCCACTGTTAACTGTACAACTACTCACCCCACGTCATTTCATTTCACTACCAGCCCTCGTGGACTCGGGATCCTTAGGCAATTTCATCTCACAAGCCCTCCTAAAACAGCTTGATTTGCCCCGCCAGAGACAAGCTCAAGAGCTTAAGATCGAAACCATACAAAGAAAAGCCGCTCGGGCATAGACACATCAAGTTTCAATCTCCGCCGATCACTCTGCAAGTAGGCTGTCTATTTTCTGGTACTGGAGGGATCCACCGTGGATGTCATCCTGGGACAACCCTTGGCTATCCCAACATTCCCCCAAAGTCAGGTGGGATACCAGCGAGATCCTCCGATGGAGTGAAACCTGTATCCAAAGCTGTCTCTCCAATGTCCCTGTACCTCTGGGTAACCCTCTAGGGTCTGATGTGATTTTGGGGCCCTTGATGTTTTGACATGCCCTGATATTTGTGCTTATTTCAGCTACTTATAACATACTATTGATCAACATGTATTTTTTTAGTATTCAGCACAAACTGTGCTACAATAATATGTGACCAAGATGGATGTACATGTTTGCATTTTGTAGAAAAAAAAAAATGATGCGTGGTTAGTAAGTTTTGGGAAAAATAATGTAGCTGAAATAAGGCCATAAAACCCACACTAAATAGTCCTGAATAAGACTTTTGAGTAATCAGTCTTGTAGGCTAGAATATTTACTAAACAATTATGTGAAAATCATTCTGCTTACTCATTCACAGAAAACAATATATTGATTTAAATTTTTAAAGACATGTTTTGTGATTGAAAGCCTATATGCGAGGGAGTGGCAATGGCCTTGAATATTAAGTGATTTTCACCTGAGAGACAAAGGGCCCTCCCCTAAAGGCTGCTAATGGCCCATCAGTGTGACTGTGACTTTGAGGCAGGTAAGAGAGAATGTGAGGAGACTGAAAAAATGGGTTTTTTAAATTATTTGTATTTTATTTAAAACAGTATAAACAAAACATACATAATGAAGGTCAAAGACACATTATTGTGAACACTGATCTAACCACAGAGATGTGAACAGACTTTGAGTCATTCCTGCAACAGATTCTGTTCAACAAGTGAAACAAGTAAATCATACCTGATATTTACGTGTGTTATTTAAGTGTTTCTGCTTATTTCCATGGATTCAAGAAGAAGAAAAAAAACCAATCAGTAGTCAAGGATCTTGTTTTACCATAGAATATCAGTGTAGTTGAACATCTGATGTTGGTACAGCGCTCTCAGAGGAAAACAGTTTGAAGAAAGTCAGCAGGATTCATCTGTGGTGCAGGTATCTGATTCAATAAAATACAAACAACCAAAAAAAAACAATAATAATAATAATTTGTGAGCATGTTAATATATATATATATATATATATATATATATATATAGGTTTTATAGACTCATGCATGCTTTGTACTATCGTAAACAAAAAAAGACATTTTATATCTGAGAAACTAATTATTATTGTTTAGCACGTTATTAAAATCTATTTTTGAACAGTAGGCTATTAATCATAAACATGTTCTAAACAAACTTAGACTCGTAGCATTCAGCATTCATCATGTTACAGTGTACACTCATATTACTTTTATTGTTTTATATAGAGCATGAAAACATCATCACGCCGTAAGAAATTTAAATACAATGAATTGCCCATCAATTTCAAACATTGTAGTCTGGAATTACAGTTTGGGAAAAAAACAACTATGATTTTGTAGTCATATAGCCTAGTATGTATGACTTTATAGTAGCTGTTATGATTCTGTATAGACGCACTCACGCATGCTTTGTACTATAAAAGGATGTACTTTGTACAATAAAAAATGATATTTTATATCTGAGAAACGAATTATTATTGTTTAGCACGCTATTAAAATATATTTGTGAACAGATTATTAATAATAAGCATGGTCTAAACATTCTTAGATGGTAGCATTCATCAGGTTGTCGTTTGGGGAAAACCCAACTAAACGTGTTCATGTTTATGTCACAATAACACGTTAACTAATGCAAAAAAGAAACATTACTTACTCATCAGATCGATCTTCTCTTCTGGATGAACTCTTGCTCTTATTTTGAGGGAAATCCAGCCTTTAATCAGCGCGTCTGCTTCCAGAGACGAACAGTAGCGCGATGAAGGACTTTGTTACTCTTTGTTTGTGTTGGGCGTCTCCATGAGCACGCGATAAGACTTACTTCATTTAAAAGTAAACACTTCAGGCTTTCTATAGAGATAACTCCCATGTTTCTGTGTTGAGTATTTGCGGAGTTACAGTTCATTTTAGTGACGTGTTTCTAAAAGCAGTTCGCGGAGACGGAGAAGACAAAGAGCGCACCCTGTTTGTTTTCTTTTTTTCCCAAAACCACAAAGTTTTGTTGTAATCGTGAGTGTACACAAAAAAAGTAGACACTTAACAGTTTCGATTGATGTATAACACTTATTTGTGTGACCAAAATCAGAGTATTTTTAGTGTCTTTTGCACTGATAAGAAAAAAAATTAGCTTGTCTCGCCATGAGACAGCCGACCCCAGAGGGTTAATAACCCTAAGTTCCAAGTTAACTCCACCCTAGTGGAGAGCCCCGAACCTCGCGAGGTTCCGACAATCCCATCTGACTATGCGGTGTTCAAGGATGTGTTCAGCAAACAGGCAGCCACGAAGTTACCACCGCACTGGCCATGGGATTGTGCCATTGACCTGCTGCCTGGAGCTATACTCCCCAAGGGTCGAGTATACCCCCTGTGCATCCCGGAGCGCAAGGCGATGGAGGATTACATCAAGGAGGCTCTCCAACAACAGTTCATTCGTACTTCCACCTCTCCAGCGGCCTCAAGGTTCTTCTTCGTGGGCAAGAAGGACGGAGGCTTGCGGCCATGCATTGACTACCGGACCCTCAATGATCACACTGTCAAGCTCCAGTATCCTCTTCCCCTGGTCCCGGCTGCCCTTGAGGAACTCCGGGGGGCCCGCATCTTCTCGAAGCTGGACCGGCGGAGCACCTATAACCTCGTTCGTATCCAGTAGGGCGACGAGTGGAAGACGGCATTCATTGCCCACTCAGGCCACTATGAATATCGGGTCATGCCATATGGCCTTTCCAACTCCCCATTCGTCTTCCAGGGGTTTATGAACGAGGTGTTCCGGGAGTTCCTCCACCGATTTTTCATCGTGTACATAGAAGATATCCTGATCTACTTCCGGAACCTGGCTGAACATCGCCACCACGTGACGCAGGTCCTACACCAACTCAGGAAGCACCACCTCTACCTGAAGCTCAAGAAGTGTGAGTTCCACCGCCCCACGGTTCAATTCCTCGGCTACATCCTCAGTGCGGATGGTATCCAGATGGAGTCCAAGCCAACCGTGACTGGCCCCAGCCTCAGTCAGTAAAGGAACTCCAACACTTCCTCGGCTTCGCCAATTTCTACCGTAGATTCATTCAGAACTTCAACATCCTCTCAGCCCCCTCATGTCCATGCTCCGTCAGAAACCCAAGTCTCTGTCCTGGAACTCCGAAGCTCGAGCCGCATTCAAGAAACTCCAGGAGGACTTCTGCACTGCTCCCATCCTCTCACATCCAGAACCCCAACTCCCATTCATTGTGGAAGTGGACGCCTCCACCACCGGCGTGGGAGCAGTGCTGTCTCAGTACCACAGAGAGCCTCCCCGACTCCACCCTTGCACTTATTTCTCCAGGAAGCTTTCCCCAGCGGAGCGGAACTATGATATTGGTAATTGGGAGCTGCTCGCCATCAAGCTGGCGCTGGAGGAATGGAGACACTGGCTGGAGGAAGCACAACACCCCTTCATGGTCATCACTGACCACAAGAACCTTGAATATCTCCAAAGTGCCAAGAGGTTAAACCCAAAACAGGCCCGCTGGGCCCTCTTCTTCACCCGGTTCCAGTTCTCCATCACTTATCGACCTGGAGATAAGAATGTCAAGGCTGATTCTCTCTCACGCATTCACGCCCCCGATGAACCCTTCACACATGAACCCATACTCCCTCCAGCCATCCTTGTGAGCCCCATCCGGTGGGCCCTGGATGAACAGATCCGCATCGCCTCCACTACCAAACCCGCTCCGCTGGGAGTCCCAGAAAGTAAGACCTACGTGCCCACCTCCTTGAGATCTACCCTTCTGGGCTCCCTTCATGCTTCCCTGGGCTCTGGACACCCAGGCAGCTAGCGTACTCTCTCGCTCTTCCAAGTTCGGTACTGGTGGCCCAGTATGGCCGTGGATGCTCAGTCTGTGCCATCTCCAAAACTCCACATCACTTACCTGCCTGAAAATTGGTCCCATTACCCATTCCACGTCATCCATGGTCCCACATCAGAGTTGACTTTATTATAGATCTCCCCAACTCAGAGGAGTTTACCTGCATTCTCATTCCAGTTGATAGATTCTCCAAAGCCTGCAAGTTAATTCTCCTCCAGGGTTTACCCACAGCCCTAGAAACAGCAGAGGCCCTCTTTCATCATCTCTTCCGCACCTCAGGCATCACAGAGGATGTCATCTCCGATCGTGGACCACAGTTCATCTCCAGTGTCTGGAAGGCTATCTTCAAACTCCTCGATGTCACAGTAAGCCTATCCTCAGGATATCATCCCCAGACAAACGGCCAGACTGAGCGGAAGTGTCATGAAATTGGGAGATATCTCCAGGCCTACTGTCATGATAACTAGCACAGCTGGAACCGCTTCCTCCCGTGGGCCGAGTATGCACAAAAATTCCCTCAATCAAACCACCACCAGCCTCACCCCGTTCCAGTGCATACTCGGCTACCAACCCCCTCTGTTTCCCTGGACAGAAGAACCCTCCGACGTTCCAGCTGTAGACCACTGGTTCCGAGCGAGTGAGAGAGTTTTGGATCATGTCCAACTCCAGCAGGCAGTGCGGAGCCATAAGACCTACGCAGATGCCCGCCGGTCTGTTGTCCTGGAGATAAGGTCTGGCTCTCCACCCGGGATCTGTGTCTCCGCCTGCCGAGCTGGAAGCTGAGTCCCCGCTATATCGGTCTCTTCACCATCAAGAGGCAGATTAATGAGATCACCTTCCGTCTCCAACTCCCCGCACGGTATCGTATCCATCCAGCATTCCATGTCTCACTCCTCAAGCCTGTCTCTCCCTCTGTCACAGAACCCGACGACTCTGCAGTACCTCCTCCTCCCGAAATCATCGAGGAGCCCCTAGTCTACAGGGTGTAGGACATTGTGGACTCTCGGCGAAGGGGTGGTTGCCTGGATTATCTTATTGACTGGGAGGGATATGGCCGGAAGAAAGATCCTGGGTGGCCTGGGACGATGTGCTGGATCCCTCTATACTGGCCGAGTTTCACCAGAACCACCCTGACCGTCCCGCACCCAGAGGCTGTGGCCGACCCCGTTGCCGTGATAGGACGTCAGGACCCGCCCCTGACAAGAGAGTCAACACAGTCACCACAGTCTCCACCAACAACACTCACCAGATCCCAATCCCCTGATTTCTGATCACCGCCACCTGTCAGCACTAATCAGCAGCACTATATCCTTGCACTCCTCCCGCACACTCACTGTCTGGTCTCAAACATTACATGCTTGACTTTCCTAACCCTAACCTTTGTTTACCTACCTACCTACCAGTATTCCGACGATCCGCTCCTTGTTCTCCACCACTCCTGCCCTCCATTGTTACCCAGCTCCATCACTCCCTCGGACTCCCTGGAAAGGAAAAAGGACATTGACACACAGATGAGACCCAACAGACTTTCCCATTCCCAGCTTGCTTACCTGAATATTCTGCTTATCTCATTCCCCTCTGCCATTGTTTAATAAACATGTTGTTTGTATTCCACTTACCCCTGTGTCCCGTGTCTATCTGCTGACAATGTTGTTACACAGAAGATTTTTTTAACACAAAGCAATGGCGTAGGCAAAATTTTATTTTCGGTTGGGCCTGGGCAAAAATGAGTGGGCACTAGTAGCTAACAAATGGATGGAGTCGGACTCAGTATTCTGGTCATTTCAATCTTCTCTTTGATCCTATAAAAATAAACTTGAGAATACAGTGGAAGACACGCATAGTAAAATAGTGCCTCTGTCCACATACAAAAACTGCTTTATATATTCCAAAACATAAATCATTTAAAATGCTATCTGTATATTTTTGATAAATAAAAATACCACGGCATATTACTAAGCACTGAAATATAGGAAGAAAAGATAGAAAAGGAATAAGCGTTTCTCTTTTAATAATTAAACACTGCGTCGTCAAAGTTGGTATGTGGCTTTATCAGACACTTGCACTTAACTCCATTTGAGCTTGATTTTCATAAACTGTTAAGTGTTTTTGACCAGCGAATGACGGGAGATCTGTGTTTTGTCTGTCATTACAACGGCCGCATCTGAGGCAGCAAGTGCATCGTTATACGCTTTCATCAACTTACAGTTTATTGTAGCTATATGAGCGCTTAGTTTTTCTTGTCAAGTCAAGTTGAGCTTTATTGTCATTCCGCTACATGTGGGGACATACAGTGGAACGAAATGTCGTGCCTCACAGGACCACGGTGCTACATAAATACCGATATACAACAACGAAGTAAAACACTATAAACCTATACACAACTAACCTACTGACAGATTTTGACTAAATATACTATATATAAATGTTTACCCTATACAAACTAAAGATAAAATAGAAAAAAGTAAAAAAAATACAAACTATTCAAACTATACGAATGCTTCACATAAATACTGTACATGTGCAGAGAGAAACATTGTGAGTCAAGCAGCTGGCTGGGGAACAGTACAAGATGATTTGTAGTGCATGGGCATGTAAACATACATATAATTGCTGAGTCTTTTGTAGGATTGTGTACACACAGCAGTGTGTGAAAGTGTCTAGTGTGCACAGAGGTGAGTGTGTTACTACAGGTGGTTTGTACAGGCCCACTCACCTTGTGTAGCACACTCTGAATTGCACAGAAAAGTTTCATACAGTCTGTTCTTTGGTGTGGTAAGGTTGGGGGGGGGGGGGTCCATGTTTCAGGAGGTAGGGGTTTGCATGGGGTTTCAGAGGGGGGTGGGGTGATTTGAGTTCAGGGCTCTCACAGCCTGGGGGAAAAAGCTGTTGAGCAGTCTGGCGGAGCGGGCTCTGATGCTCCGGTACCGCCTTCCTGATGGTAGGAGCTGGAAGAGACTGTGGGAGGGATGGATGGGGTCCTTCACGATGCTGTTGGTTTTGCTGGAGCATCGTGCAAGGAAAATGTCCAGGATGGATGGGAGAGGGGCACCGATGATCTTTGCAGCCGTGTTCACTGTCCGCTGTAGGGTCTTTCGGTCTGCTGTACTACAGTTCCCGAACCAGACAGTGATACAGCTGGTCATCACACTTTCAATGGTGCCCCTGTAGAATGTGGTGAGGATGGGTGGAGGGAGACTTGCTCTTTTCAGCCGGCGGAGAAAGTGTAGGCGCTGTTGTGCCTTCTTGGAGAGTGACATGGTGTTGGTGGTCCAGGTGAGGTCTTCTGTTATGTGCACCCCCAGGAATTTAGTGCTGCTGACTCTCTCCACAGTCGAGCTGTCGATGGTCAGTGGGGGGTGGTCAACGGAGTTCCTCCTGAAGTCCATCACAACCTCCTTTGTCTTACTCACATTGAGGGACAGGTTGTTTGCACCACACCATTCAACCAGTTGTGCCACTTCCTCTCTGTAGGGTGTTTCATCATTGTTGCTGATGAGACCTACCACCGTTGTGTCATCAGCAAACTTGATGATGTGGTTGGAGCTGGACTTGGCAGTGCAGTCATGGGTCAGCAGCGTGAAGAGCAGCGGGCTGAGCACACAGCCTTGTGGTGCACCTGTGCTCAGTGTGGTAGTGCTCGAGGTGTTGTGGCCGACACGGACTGACTGAGGTCTTCCGGTTAGAAAGTCCAGGATCCAATTACAGAGGGAGGTGTTAAGGCCCAGCAGGTTTAGTTTGTTGATGAGTTGTTGTGGGATTATTGTGTTGAATGCTGAGCTGAAGTCAATGAACAGCATTCTAACATAGGAGTTTTTATTTTCTAGGTGGGTAAGAGCCAGGTGGAGGGTGGAGGAAATTGCATCGTCCGTAGAGCGGTTTGGACGGTATGCAAACTGGAGCGGATCGAGTGTGTTGGGGAGGCTGGTTTTGATGTTGTGCATGACTAACCTCTCAAAGCACTTCATCATGATTAGAGTCAGTGCTATGGGATGGCAGCGGTTTAGACAGGACACAGGTGATTTCTTTGGTACCGGTATGATTGTTGTGGATTTGAGACATGTGGAGACGACTGCCTGGCTCAGCGAATAAATCTGTTAGGACATCTGTCAGCTGTTCAACACAGTCTTTCAATACATGGCCAGGTATGTTGTCAGGACCCGCAGCCTTGCATGGGTTAATCCTAGATAGGGTCTTCCTTACGTCGGCTGGAGACAGACAGAGCGCCTGGTCGTTGGGATGTGTGGGCAGTTTTTGTGCAGGTGTGTCATTCTGCATTTCAAACAGTGAATAAAAATGGTTGAGTGTGTCGGGGAGGGATGTGTCATCATCACAGGCCTGTGGCGGGGGCTTGTAGTCAGTGATGTCTGAATGGCTTGCCACAGGCTCTACTGTCTGTGAAGTGACTGTTAATTTTTTGAGCATATGACCGTTTTGCAGTTTTGATGCCACAGGACAGATTGGCTCTTGCTGTTTTGAGGGCTGCTTTATCTCCTGATCTGAATGCTTCATCTCTGGTCTTTAGCAGCCCACGAACCTCTGCTGTCATCCACGGCTTCTGGTTTGCACGTGTGGTGATGGTCTTGGTGACAGTCACATCATCAATGCACTTTTTGATGTAAGCAGTCACTGTTTCAGTGTATTCTTGTAGGTCTGTGTGGTTGTTGTAGGTGGCTGCCTCTTTAAACATGTTCCAGTCTGTGCACTGAAAGCAGTCCTGTAGTGTTGAGGTAGCATCATCTGGCCAAATTGTGATGAGTTTTTGAACCGGTTTGGCGAGTTTCAGAAGTGGATTATATGCTGGGATTAGCATAACAGAGATGTGGTCTGAGTACCCGAGGTGGGGGCGGGGTTCCGCCTTGTACGCGTTCTTCTCTGTTGTGTAAACAAGGTCCAGTGTATTGTTTCCCCTTGTTGCAAAGTTTACATGTTGGTAAAACTTTGGCAAAACTGTCTTTAAATTATCGTGGTTGAAGTCACCGGCTATGATGAAAAAGCCGTCGGGGTTATTTGTTTGTTGTCGTTTAATACACTTGGCCAAAATCGCATTATATAGACGATGGAGCGCTATGCACAGGATATTTAAAACATACAAAAGCATATTACAACTAGATGGCAAAAGCTAAGACTCTTCTCCGCTCTTCAAACAGACAAAAAATATTAGCCTTTACAGACAGTGTTTTAGTGAAGAAAACGCTGTACTTATTCAAACATCAGTTACTTATTATTTACCCTTGCATTGCAAACAAGCCGAGATCCGTCTACAGGCTGCGCAGCGCTTCATTCTGAATGGAGGCGGGGTGAAGTTATACAAGGTTTCGCTGACATTTTGAGGATCCATAGCGTTACAGAGTTTAGTGACAAGCTCTTTTGAATGCTTTTCATTGGTTAAACATTTGTAAAACCCTCAAACAGACATAAGGAAGTGATTTCAATAGCAGTGATTTAAAACAATAATAACGAAATAGAGAGTTTGGATCATTTTCCATGGCACACCTGACTGGGCTAGGAAACACCGCCCCTGCTCTCATGCTAAATTTTAGACACATTTAAGGTAAAGGTAGACAAGAAAGTAACTTACCTGTAAATAAATGTTAACCATGATGACAAGCTTAATCTTGATTTTTCGAAAAGTGAGCCTGTTCTTATAGTTTGGCTGCTTTTAATGCCACGATGACTTTTAGCTTTGCACACTCTGTGATACAAAAACAATACAAAATAATGTGGTTATGTAGACAAAATCATTTTCGCAGTGGCTGTCAAAACTGTAATATAAGGTGAGGATTATATCACACTTTTCACATCTTGTTGGACGTTCTTCTATCACTGATTTTAGATAGTGGTCAGACAAAAGCGTAAGTACAATATGTCCGTATGATTCACACGATGCAGCAAATCGTGGAATGTCTAATCATTTAAATTCTAATCATCTGAGAAAAGACCTATATTGCTAGGTGGGAAAATACTCTCTCCTACAGGAAAGCCTTAAAACCTGCTAGATCTGCTTACTTTACATCTCTTTTAGAAGAAAACAAACACAACTTCAAGTATATATTCAATACAGTGGCTAAATTAACAAAAAATATAACATCAGCAGGTGCAGACATTACCCAGCAGCACAGTAGTAATGACTTTATGAACTACTTTACTTCCAAGATCAAAACTATTAGAGATAAAATTGTAACCATGCAGCTGTCAGCCACAGTATCGCATCAGATAGTATGCTATAGATCCCCTGAGGAACAATTCCACTCATTCTCTTCTATTGGAAATGAAGAATTGTATAAACTTGTTAAATCATCTAAACCAACAACCTGTATGTTAGACCCTGTTCCATCTAAGCTCCTAAAAGAGGTGCTTCCAGAAGTCATAGATCCTATTTTGGCTATTATTAATTCGTCATTGTCATTAGGATATGTCCCAAAAACCTTCAAACTGGCTGTTATTAAGCCTCTCATTAAAAAAAATCACAACTTGACCCCAAAGAATTAATTACAGACCGATCTCGAGTCTCCCTTTTCTGTCAAAGATATTAGAAAAGGTAGTATCATCACAACTAGGTTCCTTCTTAGAGAAAAATGCTATATGTGAGGATTTCCTGTCAGGTTTTAGACCATATCATAGTACCGAGACTGAGGTGAAAACGACCTGCTCTTATCATCTGATCGTGGTCGTATCTCTCTATTAGTACTACTGGATCTTAGCGCCGCGTTTGACACTATCGACCACAACATTTTTTTAAATAGACTAGAAAATTATGTTGGCATTAGAGGAAGTGCACTGGCATGGTTCAAATCGTACTTATCTGACCGCCATCAATTTGAGGCAGTAAATGAAGAGGTATCATACCAATCACAGGTGCAGTATGGAGTACCTCAAGGCTCAGTACTAGGCCCCTTACTTTTCACGCTTTACATGTTACTCTTGGGAGATATCATCAGGAAACATGGCGTTAGCTTTCACTGTTATGCTGATGATTCTCAGCTCTATATTTCTTTGTGACCCGATGAAACATACCAATTTGCAAAACTAACGGAATGTATTGTTGATATCAAAAACTGGATGACTAGCAATTTCTTACTACTAAATTCTGAAAAATCCGAGGTGTTAATTATTGAACCAAAATCTTTTGCATGTAATAACCTAGATCACTGTCTAATACTTGTTGGCTGCTCTGTAAATTCTTCGTCATCAGTTAGGAACCTAGGCATACTTTTTTATAGCAATCTTTCCTTCGAAAAACATATTTCTAGCATTTGTAAAAGTGCATTTTTCCATCTTAAAAATATATCTAAATTACGACCTATGCTCTCAATGTCAAATGCAGAAACATTAATTCATGCGTTCATGACCTCAAGGCTAGATTATTGTAATGCTTTATTGGGTGGTTGACCAAGTCTAAATATCTTTTTGCTTATCTAGTAAAGTCATTTTGCTATATATAATGTTATTTTCCTATTCAAATAGTTCCTGTTCAAATAGTTTGGGGCAAAAAAAATATATTTACTTTAAACTAAAAGTAAGTTTATACTTACTTTATATATTTACTTTAAACTAAATTAAGTGCATTTTGCTTAAAACAAGTAAAATTATCTATAATAATATTTCACAATATTGCTCCTTTTTTTTTTTTTTTTTTACTTTTATTTTGATCAAGTAAATTCAGCCTTGATGAGCAGAAGATATTTATTTCAAAATCATTAATAATTGTAATGTTTCCAAACTTTTGGCAGGTACTTTAATAATAATAACAATTCTATATACTTTACTATAATATATTATAGAGCTTTATTATAATATATTATATTAAATTGTTATCATGATTATTAAATGCTGCTTTTTTACTTTTTACAGGACAATGGTATTATTACAATATAATATCTTTTAATGTGATAAAATATATTTTTAATAAGTGATGGGCCGTGGCTTGTGGGCGTGGTCATATTTTCCTTCTTTTTTGTCCTGTTTATTGTTTGATGAGCATGTGTTCACTACATTTCAGGAAAATGCACCATATTTAAGTGTTGAATGAGGGATTGACAGTCTAAGTTCCACAAGTGAAATGCTGACCAAAAATCAACATTGATTCAATATTTGTCTTTTCAACACTGAAAAGCATTGAATTATCAACATTGATCCAATATTATTTATCATTGAATTTTCAACCTCAACCAAAATGATGATTCTGATGGAATTTCAACATTGAATCAATGTCACCTTGCTATAGGCTATTGTTTAATGAATTGCCACTAGGCCCATCTTAATTGTTTTGCGTTTTAACTTATTTTATCAGTGTTCTTCAGGATTATCAATTAGGCTATCTGAAAGTTAGTCTGGGACAAAGTAATTTTAGCAGTTATCTTGACTTACACAGTGGTGAGATGGTAACTTTTCATTTTAATGAGAGACCTAGCTTAAAAAAATGCTTTGGGGGATGTTAATTGTTAATGCTTAAGTGCTACCTCACTTGCGTACAAAATGAAGTATCTATGATGTCATTGACAATAGAAAAATGACCCCCCCAAAAACAGATTCACAATGTCATAAATTTTATTCATGCGCCATAATTCAGATCTTAATTCACACAATTGTAAGGATCAGATCGACTGTTAACATCAATTCACGCATAAATTAGCCGATACATTCGTAATTTGGCGCCTAAACAAGCATTACGACGTTTAATGGCAGTGACATCAAATGCTCTAGCATTGTTTAAGGCTAGATGGGATATAGCTGCGGCTACTGGGCATGCCCACGTCAGTATCGCGCAATTTTTTATCACGCTGAACAACAGTAATTATTGTATTTGTATTATTGTAAGGGATATAGGTTGGGGTAGGTGTAGAAGTTAATAAAACACAAACTAATAGGTAGCAAATTTAATTTATTGTTACTTTCTGGCCGCACAGGACGGGGACCTCCAGAGCGGAACAGACAGAACGGAGGCCATGGCGGAGCTGGGAGCTCTGGAGGCCATGGCGGAGCAAGGGGCTCAGGAGGCCATGGCGGTGCAGGGAGCTCCGTAGGCCATGGTGTTGCAGGGAGCTCCGGAGGCCATGGCAGGTGGTCCTTTTGGCCGTGGCCTCGTCCCTCGGCCCAGCCACTCCAGCTGGAAGCTTTCTACCCTTCTACAGGAACAAGACAGCCCTCCAGGGCTAGACAAACAGGAACAGGACTGCCCTCCGGGGCTAGACAAACAGGAACAGGACTGCTCTCCGGTGTTAGACAAACAGGAACAGGACTCCCCACAGGAACAGGAAGCCCTCCTGGGCTAGCTTGGAAGCTGAGGGTTCTTCTGGGCATGACAAGGAGTCAGGGGCCCTCACAGGGTCCCTCAGCAACCGCTTCTACTTCCGCGACAAGGAGGCAGGCGGCTGGGAATGGCCTCCGTGGCCACAACAAGAGGAGCCGGCTGCCCCAGACGAGTCTCTGTGGACATGACCGACAAGACATGATTCATTAAAACTGTTCCTGAGGGCAAGACAAGACTTAAAAACGGCACTCCTGGCCGTGACATGTGGACTGGATCCACGGAACTCGGGAACGGCACTCCTGGCCATGTCTAGGGAACTGGATCCTCTGGAACCAGCAACGGCTCTCCTGGCCGTGGCTACGGAACTGGATCCTCAGGAATAGGAAACAGAAGTGAACCGCAGCCGGTGGGCTTGACGTCGTAGTGGCCGGCGGGCTTGAAGGAGCCGCAGACGGCGGCATCGATTTCCCCGCGAACGGCGTGCATGGGTGAGCCATGGACGGTGGCGTGAGCGAGCAGCAGCCCACGAACTTTACTTTGGAGCCACGAACGGCGGGCTTTAGAGAGCCGCGGACAGCGGCGGACTTGGGTGAGCCGCAGGACAAAACACAGGAACAAAACAAAAAAAAACTTTAAAAAATGAACAAAACGAGGTGAGTGGGCGCCGCTTACTGTTACGGTCTGGTCTTCTGACACTAAACAAGGACAGGAAACAAACCAAATAAGGAAACATGAGGCGGGAACACATGACACACATGACAGAGGTCTGACATGGGATTAGCGGCTCAAAATATCTTATTAATGTTTCATTGACTTTTTAATATTTTCAGTATGTCCATATAGAATGTTTCAGTGCCTCTACAAATGTACATTATTGTCCTTTTTGTATCTGTTAATGTTTGCCTACATATACCCATGTATGATCTTGTGAAATTTTTTTCGGGGATGTTATATTGTAGTTCTGCCCATTATTATTATGATCAATAATTAACTGAACACGAATGTTTACTCATTCTGTTTTTATTGTTCTTTCTTTACAGCGAAAGCAGCATGGATGCAACATTGTGCTTGGTATGATTTTTTAATCAACCTGTTTTCTGTTTCTCTTATCTTTCATCAGTATATTGTGGCGGGAGGAGCAAACGACAGACACAGTGGGTGTGGCGTCAGGCCTCGGAGAGGCTTTTATTAAACAGAAATATCAAAAATAGTGTCCAAAAGGGGGAAAAAGTGTCCAAAATAAACAGGGGATCTGGTGTCCTCGCCGTGCTCGGGGCTTGTGAAGGAAGGGCAGTGTTCATGATGGGAGGAAGGGTCCAGTCCGGTGGCCGCACGCACTCCCCTCTTCGGTCCGGGGCGTGAGGGGCGGCGGCTTCCTTGAGCGGCTCTGCTCTCCTGGGCCCGGGATACGCCTGGGGGACTCCACGGCCCGGCATCCTGGCCCGACGGTCGTGTGACGGGTGCGGCGTCGTCCGGACTGCGGGTCCGGCTGCTCGCGTCTCTGGCGGCGGCGGGGAATCCCTCAACGCTCCCTTCCTGGACCCACGAGGACACCAGCGTGCATGCACGGGGAAGAGACCGGTCTCTCGAGGAGAGGCGCTCTCGGCATTTAACGGCGGCGGTGATGAGGCCCTATTCAGATCAGGTGCGCCTCATCACACGCCGCCAGACCGGGCTAGTTTCCACGCCTCTCCTCTCACACGCCCACTCCCGTCGGGAGCCTGGTGAAGGGCGGCGAATAAGGGACAGGGTGGTGATGATATGAAGGGGGGAGGCAGCCGACTCGTCACAATATATATATCTATACTGTAATGTCAGATAGAAAGTACTCTTCTCTTTGGAAAAGAGAAGAAAGACTGGAAGAAAAATGTGCAAGTGTTAAAACAGCCTCAACAGAATTTTCGCCAACAAATTGCTCTCCTTATTGTCCTGCTTCACTGCCCTCCCAAGAACTTGTACAAGAGGAGGGTTCTGTCAATCAGAGTAGTCCAGATGATGGACAGTTTGATGATTTACAGTCTCACAGCAGCAATAGCATACCACTCAGGCAATCCATTGTGCACTGGACAAATAAATTTAAGATAAAACACAATGCAGTAGATTCTTTGTTAAAAATTTTGATAGAAAATGGACACTTAGACCTGCCAAGGACAGCAAAAACACTTCTTGTTACCAGCAAAAGTGTTGAATTTGAGATGAAATCAGGAAATTCAGTACGTCTACCTTGGCTGCAAAAACCAGTTCCTGAAACATTTGAAAATGTATTCTTTTAATTATATTTCTTATTTAGATTCCATTGACTTTTCCATCGATATTGATGGATTGCCGCTTTTCAAAAGCAGGAAACAGACACTGTGGCCGGTCTTACGCCAATTGAATTAATCTCCTCCCGTAGTACTTCCATTGGCTTTGTGTTTTGGTTTGTCAAACCCAACTGATCTTGAATTTCTTGATGATGTAGTTGGAGACCTATGCAATATTTTACAAAATGGACTGGAGACAGACAGTGAGTGTGTTGATCATGATGAAGCCGCGTTGTGTTACATGTGATGCCTCAGCCAAAGCTCTTGTAAAATCCACAAAGCTTTGTTCAGGCTATCATGGGTGTGACAGATGCACAGAAAAAGGAGTGTGGGATGGCCATCAGGTGATCTATCCTGAAATAACCAATCTAACTTTGAGAACTGATAAAACATTTCGAGATCAGTCTCAGGAGGAGCACCACCTGCCTTCAGTTGTGTCGCCATTTTGCCAGCTCCCAATAAACATGATTGAAAAGTTCCCTGCTGATTATATGCACCAATGTTGTCTTGGGGTAATGCGCAAAATGATCCTCATGTGGCTGAGGGGACCACTGGGAATCAGATTGTCGTCTGGGGATGTTAAGCAGGTCAGTTTACAGCTCCTGAACCTTAAACCATGCATTCCAAATGTGTTTGCAAGGAAACCAAGAGGCTTGGAAGAAGTTGACAGATGGACAGCAACAGAAAGACAATTTGCCCTCTGCACAGGAAAAATTGTACTTAAACCCATACGGAAAGGTAATATATTCACATATATGTGAAGCACTGTTAAATATATTGAAATATATTTTGAAAATATATTTTAGAAATGCATAGATCATAATGCTCATGTTGCATGTGTGTGTTTACAGGCTTTTTGTGGAATTATATTGATGCCTCATATGATGTATTTTTAATCAATGTGTTTTTGCAATCCATTTTGTTTCTACACTACGTTTACCATTTTTAAAGCTATTATTATATTATATTATACAATATTATATTATAATTTATTATTTTATATTATAGAATATTAGAATAGAATAGAATAAAACCGAAAAGTATATCCTATATTCTCATTCAATTTAGGCCTACTATCAAATAACAATATGTAATCAAGTTTCAGGACAAGTTTCTAATTTTATGTACTATTATTATGTAAACGCTGCATAACTTTCATGCGTTTGAATGGGCAAGCGCGCTAAACATTTGAGGCGCATTTAAACTGGAGTGGAGGGAGTTACCATGAAAACAGGACGACAGCTCAGCTGACAAGTAGCAAAAAAAACTCAGTCTCTCACTGTTGTTTTTACTGCTTTCAGGTAAGTTTAGTCCCTAAAATTACACAAATAATACATACAACTGCTCCTGACACTTTCTTACATATAATTGACACGCTTCTGTTGAATATTTACTTTACAGAAATGGTTCAGTGTCATCGGAAAAAGTCAGTTAGCATCACAACCGTGAGCTAACTACAGAGGCTAACTATAAGAGGTAAGCTAGCTATACATTTGAGCTCTTATTTATGAAAGTTTGGGATTTTAATCACATATTATGTGTAGATGAGTGATTTTGGTAGCTTTGTAAATGTTTTGCTGGCAATTTGTTAATGGATGAATTGAAATAAGCTAATTAATTTAACCTAAATTTGCACTGTACTGTTAATCCACTTACATGAACTAAAATGGGCTGAAACTATTCCAAACACGTTTTTATCTTTCATTGTAAACAAATATTGATTAAAAAAAATTGTACTGTGATTTCAGGAGCATCAGAAAAAAAACTTCTAATGGGAGTGCTTGTTCAAGTAGACTTTGTTGCTTGTGGAAACCTCACACAAGCCTGAAAGGTGCTTAAAACTTAAAATCGTATTTGCACTCTTGAAAACTGTTCACCAAAGACTAAATTTCAGTCCGGCAGAATTTTCTTCACACTTCACCACCAAGGTGTCAAAATGAGTATTGTGAATGTAAAAGCTTCACATTATTTTTATAACCATCATTGTTAATGTTTAAATTGTATTTCAGGGCTGTTCGTGAAGACAGATAATCAAGATGTTGTGACAACCTGGACAGAATTCAGCTCCAGATCCACCCTCCACACCAGAATTCTCACTCACAATGATTGCTTTCTAATAGCATATTAGGTGTTCTCTTCAGAGTTAGGTGCACGCAGATATTACTTGAGAGAGATAATATATATATATATATATATATATATATATACACACACACACACACACACACACACACTGTTACGGGGCTGACGAGACGTGAGAATCCATATGCAAAGCTTTATTACAAAACATGGTCATATACAGGCAGGGTCGGTAGACAGCAAACAGGTATGGTAAGGGAAAGACACAGCAATCCGTGGAGCAAGCGTGGGTCGACGATCAGCGTACAGTATCCAAAGGGGCTAGGCAGAGAGATAATCCAGAGACGAGAGCAATAATCCAAGCGAGGTGCAAACACAGTCCAAACGGCAAGGCAAAGGGGTAAATCCAGGAAAACACAGGCAGGGTCAGACACGGCAAGATAAACAAGGCAAGGCAAGACTAAGACTATGACAAAGGCTCCGTAATGTTGCTATCGCTAGGAGAGTGATAATCGCAATACAATACTCGGCGATAAAGCTTTGCATATGGATCCGCACGTCTCGTCAGCCCCATAACAGAATACTCAGCCATAATGCACAAGAAGTCCATGGCTTAAGTAGTGTGTGTGAATGGGTGATCAGTGAAATCAGCTGCGTGTCGTCAGTGCAATGGATTGTGGGAACTGTGGTCCAGTGTGCTGTGTGGTGTAAGAGTCCATGTGGTGAGTGGGTGACATCTGGTGGTGATTGTCCCGAAGTGCAAGGACCAGATTCGTGACACACACACTGTGTGTGTATATATATATATATATATATATATGCGTGTGTGTGTGCGTGCGTGTCCTTATTTATGTATACATTTTTAATACATTACTTTTCATAATAATAATTCTATAATTAATTCTGATTTTAATTAATATTATTGTCTATGCAGGGGAATAATGAAGGACCGTCCCTGGATGTAATTCAATCAGTGTGTCATGACCATGCAGGAGCACCAGAGGCAGGTGACCTGATTGAACCTCCTTGCTCTGATTAAACACTGAAATTCATAAGTGTATGAAAGCCCAATGACGCCACCCAGAGGTATGTTTATGTCTATAACTTTAATGCTTGGACAAGGCTGAACAGGTTAAGACATGCCCGGACAAGTGTCAGGAGGCAGTCTGTATGTATGGGTGGAGCGATTGTTCATTGTGCAAGAAAAGGAACTACTGCATGTTTGTTTCTTTTGTGAGTGATTGATTAAAAGACCACACACAAGCCCACATGTACCTTCTATGGGCAAGTGCCTGTAACCATTCAAACATGCAAGGATAATCCAAATAAAATCCTTGAACTGGGACCTGTTCTCTTGCTCCCGTTTCTCTAACCGGAAACTCCTACCACCATTTCTACTAGTACTCAACCGAACCCTTGAGCGTCCCTTACGCTCGCACAATAAGTTTACACTTTTTCTATTTTTTTGTTTATTCATAGTTGTTTCCAAGAAGTTATATTTTATTTTTGTAGTTTTTAAAGATATTGTGTCCTGTTAAAAATGTTTAAAACTGTTTGTGTTTCTTGAGCAGGACAATATATTCATGTTATTCATTTACATATTTTCTTGTTATTAAAGAATGTAATTCTACTCTTGAAAAACGGTCCTTTTTGGTTGGGGGAGGGGGGCTTTATAGGATTGTTAGTGCATGATGTTCCAAAAATATTATAACTGAAACATTTTGTGAACTACCAGCTGAAAACTTTATAAGAATGTTAAAGTATAATGTCCTAACAATATTATTTATAAACGTTTATAGAAGATCATCACAAAACATGTTTATAATGTTTTTAGAAAATGTTATCTTAACAATCAGAAGAACATTGTAAGAACCAAAAATAAACTTCCTTTAAAAACTTTAGCAGAATGTTAAGGAATAATATTCTAACAATGTTTTCACTAAACATTTTTAAAATGCTGTTAGAAAATGTTATCCTATCTTTAAAGAGAACATTCTGAGAATAAAAATAAAACTACTTGTTAAAAACTTTATGAGAACCAAAAAAAAAAAAAACTAGCCGCTGAAAACTCTATTAGAACACTGGCCTGGTAATGTTATCTCAACATTTTTAGAACCATAAATTTCTAGCTGGGCAGGCATCATATTTGTCAGCGATTTGGTGAGGGATGTCATATCACTAGTAACTTTACGCAGCAATGCATTTTCAGTGGAATTGAAGGTTGTCATGATGCTTCATTTCCTTGCCACAAGAAAAATGCAGCAATGCAATGCTGATGATTTGGGGCCATCACAACCATCAATAAGCCGAATTGTCATGGAAACAATTATGGCACTTACAGCTCCACAAATTGTCACACGTTTCATTGACTTCCCAACAACACCCCGCATAATAAAACGGAAGCAAACGCTATTTATGCAAATAGCCGGGTTCCCAGGAGTAGTAGGTGCAATTGATGGCACTCATATAAAGATCATTGCTCCCAGCATAAACATTTATGTCAGGGGTGCCCAACCCTGGTCCTGGAGATCTACCTTCCTGGAGAGTTCAGTTCCAACCCTGATCAAACACCTGTCTGTAATTATAAAGCACTTCTTCAGATCCTAATTAGTTGGTTCAGTTGTGTTTGATCAGGGTTGGAGCTGAACTCTGCAGGAAGGTAGATCTCCAGGAACAGGGCTGGGCACCCCTGGTTTATGTGAACAGGAAGAGGTACCACAGCATCAACACACAAGTAGTGTTTGATGCAGACTACAATATTTTGGATGTGGTACCCAAATGGCCTGGGTCTACATATGATGCGTGGATATTGAATGAAAGTGGCCTGAAGCAGCTGTTTGAAAGGCATTTGTGCCGCCGGGGTGTCATCTAATAGGAGATAAAGGATACCCTTTACGCCATTGGCTGCTCACCCCTTTCTATATGCCACTGACAGAAGCCCAACTCAACTACAACAGGTAGCCTATATTGTAAGCTATTTATGCACAATTATTTTTATAGTTTATTAATACAATTCTCTATCCTAATAAAGACTATAAATAAGGTTTTAATTCCATATATCCCTTAGGGAACATCATATCACAAGAAGTGTGGTGGAGAGAGGGATTGGCCATTGGAAGCGTAGATTCCACATTCTACACTCAGAAATTCGGGACTCCCTTGAAAGAGTGTGCCGTATCATAATGGTTTGTGCAATACTGCATAATATTTGCAAGAAGCGCAACATTCCACCCCCACCAGAGGATGATGACGATGGAGAAGCTGGAGAGGCCAGCCCCCCGAGCAACATCAATCCATATGATTGGGCAGCTTTCAGACAACACTTTTCAAACCTCCACTTTGGGTACACATAATTATTAAAAAAGTTTTAATACACACGTGTGTTTTTTTTTCATGACATTTTATTTGTCACTCTTGTTTTTTTCTTTTCAGTACTATAGTATAGTATTCCTGTTGCAGTGTCAGTACTTTAATTTGAACTTTTAATTTTTCTCTCCGCAGTGCTTGCAGGTCATCTGGGAGCGGGTCCTCTGCCGGGCTGTCATCCACTGCTGGGCTGTAATTCACCACCGGGCATACCTGACTTGACGTGCTTGAGAGGATATCTAAACCGGGGGTGGCATACAGAGAGCCCGTGTTTAGGCTGGCCGGCCCAGGCAAATCCCCTGCGTCTTCATTTTAACTGAAAAATAAAACAATTTTAAACGCTGAATATTGTCATGGTTTTGAGTTAACCAAAAATTATTTGGGCCGCACCTTTGTGATAGAATTTGGAGCTTCGTTGCTGCAGGATCCTAGCTACCCTCCACTCCGGAGATGACGGCATTGTCCTCCCCAAGTACGCGCCGCACCACCTCACAAAGGGCGCTCAGTGGTTTGCCTGGGGGGCCTCCGCCCGAGTTTGAATATCAGTTATAATACAGACTACAAGTAAATCAGGTAGAGCTAATGGCAAAGGGCATAGGCAATCAAATGGGAAAGAAATTATGTATACCTGTGTGCAAAATGTTGGATTTGAAGGCGGCTATTTCAGTGCGGCTTTTGCTGAGAATGTTGTACCATTTCTTCTTGCAGTCGGATGGTGAACGAATGCATGAGATCTGTGAAGCGTTTAAATGTCCGGGGATGTCCTCCCATGCCTTTTTCTTGTCAGTGCTGGTTAATGTTGGGCTGAACTTGCCTTTTATTACCTGTTTTCGCTGTTCTACTAATTCAGCAAACAGTAGCGCTTCTTCCTCCCGCCCGTTCGGTTTTCTTTTGGAATCCATGGTAATTGATTATATCATAAAATCTAGGCTATATATTATGGAATGCCAGTCCTCCCATTATTAGAAAAAAAAAAAATAAAAAAAAAATAAAAAAAAAAATAAATAATTTATAAATTTTATTTCCATGTTTTTTTCCCCACATTTATTTCCACGTTTACGTATTTATTTCCACATTTATTTAGTGCAGCTACACGAAGTGATTGTTAATATAAATAAAAATAATACAATGTAATTAGTGCCGAGATTCTTCACAGCAGTGAATAAATACATAAATTCGCGCATATATATATATATATATATATATATATATATATACACACACACATATACATATATATATATATATATGTACAACCCCAAATCAGAAAAAGTTGGGACAGTATGGAAAACGCAAATCAAAAAAAAGAACGTAGTGATTTCTAAATTTACTTTGACTTGTATTTCATTGCAGACAATATGAACACAAAATATTTCATGTTTTGTCTGGTCAACTTCATGTCATTTGTAAATATACATCCTTTCCTGTCATTCAGACCTGCAACACATTTCATAAAAAGTTGGGACAGTAAAGCATTTACCACTTTGTAATGTTGCCATTCCTTTTCACAACACTTAAACGACGTTTAGGGACTGAAGACACCAAGTGATGAAGTGTTTCAGGTGTAATTTTGTCCCATTCTTCCTGCAAACAAGTCTTAAGGTGGGCAACAGTACGGGGTCTTCGTTGTCGCATTTTGCGCTTCAAAATGCGCCACACATTCTCTATTGGAGACAGGTCGGGACTGCAGGCAGGCCAGTCAAGTACCCGTACCCTCTTCCTCCGCAGCCAGGACTTTGTAATGTGTGCAGAATGTGGTTTTGCATTGTCTTGTTGAAATATGCATGGATGTCCCTGGAAAAGATGTCTTCTTGAAGGCAGCATATTGTGCTCCAAAATCTCTATGTACTTTTCAGCATTAATGGTGCCATCACAGAAGTGCAAGTTACCTTTGCCAAGGGCACTGACACAACCCCATACCATGACAGACCCTGGCTTTTGGACTTGTTGCTGGTAACAGTCTGGATGATCCTTTTCTTCTTTGGTCCGGAGCACACGGCGTCCATTCCTCCCAAAAAATACCTGAAATACTGATTCATCTGACCACAGTACACGTTTCCACTGTGTGATGGTCCATCCCAGATGCCTCCGAGCCCAGAGAAGTCGACGGCGCTTCTGGACACTGTTAACATAGGGCTTCCTTTTGGCACAGTACAGTTTTAACTGGCATTTGTGGATGTAACTACGTATTGTGGTACTTGACAAAGGTTTGCCAAAGTAGTCCTGAGCCCATGTGGTGATATCGCTTATAGATGAATGACGATTCTTGATGCAGTGCCGCCTGAGGGATCGGAGATCACGGTTGTTCAGCTTAGGCTTGCGCCCTTGTCCTTTACGCACTGAAATTCCTCCAGATTCCTTCAATCTTTTAATTATGTTATGCACTGTTGAAGGTGAAATATCCAAATCTCTTCCTATCTTTCTTTGAGGAACATTGTTTTTAAACATTTCAATAATTTTCTCACGTATTTGTTGGCAAATCTATGCTCCTAGAGGACTAGACCTTTCTTGGATGCTGCTTTTGTACCAAATCATAATTACAATCACCTGTTGACATCACCTGTTTCAAATCACATCATTATTTAACCAATTTACCTCATTACTAGCCCTAAATTGCTCCTGTCCCAACTTTTTTTGGAATGTGTTGCAGGTCTGAATGACAGGAAAGGATGTATATTTACAAATGACATGAAGTTGACCAGACAAAACATGAAATATTTTGTGTTCATATTGTCTGCAATGAAATACAAGTCAAAGTAAATTTAGAAATCACTACGTTCTTTTTTGATTTGCGTTTTCCATACTGTCCCAACTTTTTCTGATTTGGGGTTGTATATACACACACACACACACACACACACACATATATATATATATATATATATATTTTTTTTTTCTCATTAAAACAAAAAGTGTTCATCAGTGATCGTGTATCGAGAGCTGGGGCACGTTTGTGTGCATTTTGTTTTGTGCTTTTACCAGAATGAAGAGCTTGATCATCTGTGTGAAGACTGCGCATTGTGTACTGATAACAGCGGCAACAAGCACTCGCCATGATTTCAAAAACAACACATTCCAGCGATAGATCGCCTGTTATTTAACACACACCAACAAATTTCCTATCGAATGGAGATGTTTCTTTCTTTTAGGTACATCTGTGCGGCATCACGAGATGTTGGGGTCATGGGGACACGTCCCACCTGCAAATTACGCCTATTCAATAAGCTAGTACTTTGAGGAAACTATTAAAAATATTCCACAGAATGAATAGTCTTGTTTTATTTGTTATATGTAATTTCCATATACATATGATAAATTGATAATTATTCGTTGAGTTTCAGTTCATCTTTGAGACAGAGTCTCGCAGAGATGGCTGAAAGCGCACCCTGTTTATTATTAATTTTATTTTTATTTTACAAAAGCACAAGGTTTCGTTTTTATTGTGAGTGCACACAAATTAAAATCGACCATTTATAGTTTATAATGATGTCTTGCACTCTGTAATCTGTATTGCCAAAAATGTAGGAGTAGGCTATTTTAAGTTGTTTCCGCTGTCATGAGCAAAAAATCCATCAGGACGCGCCGGTGCATTCGTAGGCCAGAGGGTTAAAGAGAGCGTAGCCTATTTAGTTTCATAGGCCTATTTATGTTTAAATATTAGGCAATAATATATATATATATATATATATATATATATTTTTTTTTTTTCATCTATGTTGATTATGAAAAGTGAACAGCATGACCAAGATAGGATCATGAGATGCACAATATGTCGGGAGACGTGGAGTGGGTCAGACATGATTATGACCACTTCATAGGTTTGTTTTGTAGAAAGACTTTCTTTGAAGTGAATTTCGTTTTGTATAAATTGTATCTTAATTTTAATCAATTTTTCATCAACCAATTGTCTGGATTTAATAAATAGAAAGAAAACCAAGAACGTCGGCTGTGGAATGGATTGTAACACACGAACCCACTATGTTTCCGCAGACTAATTGTATCTAAGGCCGTGTCTACACCTAGAGAACCCATTATAATCAGTTGATGCTGTGACTGTCCACATGGGAAGTGGCGTGACGCAACAAATCTTCTACAGCCAGCAGCCATATCACCCTGTAGCCCAAGACTGGTTGCCCACTGAAGCTAAGCAGGGTTGAGCCTGGTCAGTACCTGGATGGGAGACCTCCTGGGAAAACTAGGTTGCTGCTAGAAGAGGTGTTAGTGAGGCCATCAGGGGGCGCTCACCCTGTGGTCTGTGTGGGTCCTAACGCCCCAGTATAGTGATGGGGACACTATACTGTAAAAAGCACCGTCCTTCGGATGAGACGTTAAACCGAGGTCCTGACTCTCTGTGGTCATTAAAAATCCCAGGATATCCTTCGAAAAAGAGTAGGGGTGTAACTCCAGCATCCTGGCCAAATTTCCCCATTGGCCTCTGACCATCATGGCCTCCTAATCATCCCCATACACTGATTGGCTTCATCACTCTGTCTCCTCTCCACCAGTAAGCTGGTGTGTGGTGGGCGTTCTGGTGCAATATGGCTGCCGTCGCATCATCCAGGTGGATGCTGCACACTGGTGGTGGTTGAGGAAATCCCCCCTTCTATGTAAAGCGCTTTGAGTACCCAGAAAAGCACTATATAAATGTAACCAATTATTTTTATTATTATTATTACAGTAACTGATGCCTAGTTCTATCCCGAATCTTTGAAATATGCATTGTATTTTAAGCGTTTGTAACCTGTAGTGCAAGTAAAAGTAGTAAATATGACTGTGAAGGGAATTTGTAGTCGCGTTTCAAATGCATTGATCTACCCTACGGCTTGCGTCTACTCGACCGTGTTCTGAGCTGGGCTGCGTTTCTCGATAATGATTGATCTTAGCGCTTAAGAGCATTTTCTACGAGTCATTTTACGAACGTTTGTTATTGTTTCACGTTCATTTCCCAAAAATGCACATAATACAATTGCACGTAGCCCTGCTTTAGGTGCTACTTAGGAGTCGCTATCCATTTGTCTAGTGCTGAAATGTCAATTTATAGAATGCCTCGTAATTGTAGTACACTCGTTTATTGAAATGTTAACCTAATGCTGCGTTCCAGACAGCTTGGATAAAATATAATATAATAGTTATAAGTATAATATTCATCTACTATATATAATAATATTATATAATATATATTATATATATATATATATATATATAGTACATTAACAATATTATACTTATATATTAATATTATTCTATATAGTATATAATATCTGTAGAGACGTTATTTCCGGGTCCAATACATGGCTGGTTTTCGTGCACGTCAGCAAGTCATTGACAGATTTTTTTTTGAGTTTATCCCTATTTTTCCCAGTCTTTGAAGCATATTTCGTACATTACTTATTTTATTCGTTTTTTTGTTTTGTTTCTTTTGTCATTTAATTTAGATGTGTATTTCTATTTTTTGTTTTCTGCCCTTTTTAATTAGTTCATTTATAAATTCATTCAAACCAAAAAAAAAAAAACGAGTAATAAAGTGTAGCCTACAATAAAGTACAATCAAAAGTTTTAATTATAATCACATTGCACTTGAATAAAGTTAAAGGTGTAATCTGCCGATTGTCCTGCAGGTGACCTCATAATTCTGTTTACTCCAGAGCCCTCGTAGATCTACGAAGATTTGCGAGTACTACTTAAGTTATGATGGTTTTGGGATACGGTCCGCAAGTCTAAGATGATTCGTGCGATCGTTTTAACGATCAACTTAAGCTTACGATGCTTTTGGGAAATGCAGCCCTGGTGTCTGAGTCTCAATCAAACACAAGCTCTTATTAGACCCATCCATTCACACCAAATGTGATTATTAATGGAAAGTATCAAGTGCTTCCATTTCAGAGTGCCTGTTATTAGATCTATTGAAGATGTTACTGTTCATGTTTGCCAGCCCACTGTTTCACTGTTTTTGGAAACCGTCTCAAATCCTGTCTGTGGTCTTCCGTCTGCTCGCCACCAGAGGTCGCCTTCCTATTATACTGACTCTCACACTACACAGGCTGTTACTTGCTGTTACTTACTGTTACAGTGACAGCTTTTGTACTTTTTTTTGTGAGAGTGTATAATAAATCAATAGGACTTCTCTTTAAATTAATGTCCACTCAAATCTTATGAAAGCTCCAGTCATATCAGTGGCCTATTTTATTCTTTATTAGGGCAGTCACCCATAATGGCCATATTTAGCTGAATACTCTTATAATGCAACATTCACACTGCAGATGTCAGTATATTGTCCAAGATCCCAGTAACATCGCTAGTACTGTGTGCACCTTTATGAAGTTAAAGATTTCCCTTACATTGCAAGTGAATTTATTAAATATGATTCAATTTCAAATGATATTCTAATAAAAATAATATTCAAATACAAATGTGACCGTGGACCACAAAAACCAGTCATAAGGGTCAATTTTTGAAATTGAGATTTATAAATAATCTGAAAGCTGAATAAATAATCTTTCCATTTATGTATGGTTTGTTAGGATAGGACAATATTTGGCTGAGATACAACTATTTGAAAATCTGGAATCTGAGGGTGCAAAAAAATCAAAATATTGAGAAAATCACCTTTATATTTGTCCAGATGAAGTTCTTAGCAATGCGTATTACTAATCAAAAATCAAGTTTTGATATATTTAAAGAAGAAAATTTACAAAATATCTTCATGGAACATGATTTTTACTTAATATCCTAATGATTTTTGGCATAAAAGAAAAATCAATAATTTTGACCCATACAAT